>RJWJ010008141.1:31179-54660 GCA_004363605.1 Indri indri | reverse complement strand
ATCTGCCGTGGCTTTTTTAAAACATTTTTTTAGTAATACATCATATTTATGGGGTATGAGTATTTGTTACATGCATAGAATGTATAATAATCAAGTCAGGGTATTTGGGGTATATATCGCCTTGAGTATTTATCATTTCTATGAGTTGGGAACATTTCAAGTCCCCTCTTCTAGCTACTCTGAAATGCACAATACATTGTTGTTAACTACAGTCACCCTACTCTATCATTGAACATTAGAACTTATATCTTCTATCTAACCATATGTTTTACCCATTAACTAACCTCTCTTCATTCCCCCTCCCACCCCCACACCCTTCCAAACTTCTGGTATTTATCATTTTATTCTTTACATTTATGAGATCAACTTTTTAGCTCCCATATGAGAACATGGAATATTTTTCTTTTTGTGCCTGGCTTATTTCACTTAACATAACGGCCTCTAGTTCCATCCATGTTGTTGCAAATGACATGATTTCATTCTTTTTCTGGCTGAATAGTACTCCATTGCATATATATACCACATTTTCTTTATTCGTCCATTGATGGACACTTAGGTTAATTCCATATCTTGGCTATTGTGAATAGTGCTGTGACAAACATGGAAGTGCAGGTATCCCTTTGATATACTGATTTTTTTCCCCTTTGGATAAATACTAAGTAATGGGATTGCTGGAACATACAGTAGTTCTATTATTAGTTCTTTGAGAAATCTCCATACTGTTTTCCATAGTGGCTGAATTAATTTACATTCCCACCGACAGTGTTTAAGAATCCCCTCTTTTCTGCATCCACACCAGCATCTGTTATTTTTTTTATCTTTTTAATAATAGCCATTCTAACTGGGATAAAATGATATCTCATTGTGGGTCTAATTTGCATTTCTGTGATGATTAGTGAAGTTGAACATTTTTTCATATACCTGTTGGCCATTTGTATGTCTTCTTCTGCAAAACATCTATTCATATATTTTTGCCCACTTTTTAATGGGATTATTTATTTTTTTACAGTTGAATTGTTTGAGTTCCTTATATATTCTTGATATCATACCCTTGTCAAATGAATAGTTTGCAAATATTTTCTCCCACTCCACAGGTTGTCTCATCACTCTGTTGATTGTTTCCTTTGCTTTGAAGGTTTTTAGTTTAATATAGTCCCATTTGTCTATTTTTGTTTATTTTCTGTGTATTAGAGGTCTTAGCCATAAAATCTGTTCCTGGGCTAATGTTCTGAAGTGTTTTCCCTGTGTTTTATTCAGGAGTTTTATAGTTTCAGGTCTTAGGTTTATGTCTCTAATCCAACTTGAGTTTATTTTTGTATACAGTGAAAGATAGGGCTATGGTTTCATTTTTCCACATATGAATATCCAATTTTCCCAGCACCATTTACTGAAGAGGGTGTCCTTTCCATAATGTACACTCTTGGTGCCTTTGTTGAAAATCAGCTGACTGTAAATATATGGACTTATTTCTGTATTCTCTATTCTCCTCTATTGGTCTATGCATCTGTTTTACACAAATACTATGCTGTTTAATTACTATAGCCTTATAATATATTTTTAAGATAGGTAGTGTGATGTCTCCTGTTTTGTTCTTTCTGCTCAGGATTGCTTTTGCTATTCAGGCTCCTTTTTGGTTCCATACACATTTTAGGATTGTTTTTTATAATTCCGTGAAAAAAGACATTAGTATTTTGATAGGAATTACACTGAATCTGTAGATTGCTTTGGGAAGTATCGTCATTTTAACAATATTATTTCTTCTAATCCATGAGCATGAGATGTCTTTCCATTTGTTTGTGTCCTCTTCAATTTCTTTCATCATTGTTTTGGATTTTTCCTTGCAGAGATCTTTTATCTCCTTGGCTAAGTTTATTCCTAAGTATTCTATTTTCATTTGTAGCTTTTACAAATGGGATTGTCTTCTTGATTTCTCAGCTAGTCCACTATTAGTTTATAGAAATGCTACTGATTTTTTTTTTTGCATGTTGATTTTGTATTCTACGACATTACTGAATTTATTTCTCAGTTTTAAGAGTTTATTGGTGGAGTCTTTAGGTTTCTCTAGATATAAGATCATATAATCAGCAAAGAAGAACAATTTGACTCACTCCTTTCCAGTATGGATGCCTTTTATTTCTTTTACTTTCTTGATTGCTCTGGCTGGGACTTCTGGTACTACATTGAATAGGAGTGCTAAAAGTGGGTATCCTTGTCTTGTTCCAGTTCTTAGAGGAAAAGATTTCAGATTTTTCCCATTTAGCATAATGTTAGCTGTGGGTTTGTCATATATGGCTTGTAGTATATTGAGGTATATTCCTTCTATGCCCAGTTTGTTGAGGGTTATTATCATGTAGGTGCTGGATTTTATTGAATGCTTTTTCTGCACCTTACAAGATGATCATATGGTCCTTGTTTAACTTCTGTTTATGTGGTGAATCATATTTATTGATTTTTGTGTATTAAACCATCCTTGCATCCCTGGAATCAAACCCACTTAATCATGGTGAGTTATCTTTTTGATGTGCTTTTGAAATCATTTTGCTACTTTCTGGGGTGGGGGGAGATTTTTGCATCTATGTTCATAAGGCATATTGGTCTATAGTTTTCTTTTTTTATTATGTACTTTCCTGGCCTTGGTTTCAAGGTGATACTGGCTTTGTAGAATGAGTTGGGGAGGATTCCCTCCTTCTCGATGTTATGGACCAGGGTCAGTAGAAGAGGAGTCATTCCTTCTTTGTAAGTCTGGTAAAATTTCGCTGTAAATATGAATGAAAAATTACCTTAAGGTACAGATAACATAAGAAAAGATATAACAGAACTTAAAGAAATGAAAGAGTTATTTGGAGGATTTCAAAATATAAGAGAAAGTTTTCTCAACATTCTAGGCCAAGCAAATGAAAGAATTTCAGTATTTGATTACAAGGCTTTTGAATTAACCTGGTCAGTAAAAAATGTACAAAAAAGAACAAAGAAGAATGAGCAATCACTTTGAGAAATATGGGACTATGCACAATGAGCTCATATAAGAATCATATCCTGAAGGAGGAGAAGAAAAAGCAAAAAGGATGGAAAACCTATTTGAGGGAATAATTGAGAAAAACCTCCCTGATATCGCTAGAGATTTAGATATCCAGATTCAAGATGGTCATTGAACACCTGGAAGATTCATAGCAAATAGGACATCACGAGGCATATAGTCATCAGTCTGGCCAAAATCCAAGAGAATGAGAAAATCCTACAATCTTCAAGACAAAAGCAAAAAGTTACTTAGAAAGGAAAACCTGATAGAGTAACATCAGACTTCTCAACAGAGACCTTATAATCCAGAAGGGACTAGGGTCCCATTTTTAGTCTTCTTATACAGAACAACTACCAGTCAAGAATTCTGTATCCTGCAAAAGTAAGTTTCACAAATTAAGGAGAAATAAAGTCTTCCCAGGTGAGCAAACAACACCAAGGGAATTTGTCACCACTAGATCTGCCCTACAGAAAATGCTTAAAAGTTCTCTATACATGGAACGAAACAATTGATACCAACTAGTGTAAAAACACCCAAAAGTTAAAGCTCATAGCTCTTATAGAACAGTAACACAAGGAAGAAAATAAAGCAACTATGTATTATTCAACAGGATGGACAGAGCAGTCTCTCACGTATCAATACTAATATTGAATGTAAATGGTCTTAATGCTCCACTTAAAAGACATAGACTGGCTAAATGGATTAAAAACCATAATCCAAATATATGCTATCTCCAGGAAACCCATCTAACTCTTAAGAATTCTCATAGACTCAAGGTAAAGGGATGGAAAAAATGTATATGAATATACAAATGGAAACCAAAAGCAAGCAAGAGTAGCCATTCTCATATCAGATAAAATAGACTCTAAATCAATAATAAAAAAATACAAGATGGTCATTATATCATGATAAACAGAGCAATTCACCAAGAAGATATAATAATCCTAAATATATATGGACCTAACAACGGGGCTCCTAGATTCATGAAACAAATTCTACTAGATCTAAGCAGGGAAATAAACAGCAGTATCCTAACTGTCAAGGACTTCAACATTCCACTTACATAACTAGACAGACCATCAAGGCAGAACATCAACAAAGAAACACCAGACTTAAATAGGACAGAAGAACAAATGAACCTAATAGATATTTACAGAACATTCTACCCAAAAACTGCACAATATACATTCCACTCATCCGCACATGGGATGTTTTCCAAGATAGATTATATGTTAAGCCACAAAACAAGTCTCAGCAAATTCAGAAAAATCATAATTTTATCATGTATCTTCTCAGAACACAGTATAATAAAACTAGAAATCAATTACAAGATGAACTCTCAAATCTACACGAAGTCATGGAAATTAAACACACTGCTGCTAAACAATCCTTGGGTCAATGACACAATTAAGATAAAAATCAAAAGATTTTCCAAGCCATACAACAACAATGACAACAGCTTCCAAAATCTATGAGATATAGTGAAAGCAGTGGTAAGGGGGAAAACTTCCTAGCCTTAAAGCTTTACATCAAGAAGACAGAAAGATCACAAATAAACAACTTAATGTCACACCACAAGGAACTAGAAAAAGAACAAACCAAACCCAAAGGTGGCAGAAGAAAAGAAATTAACAAATTTCATAGCCAAGCTAAACAAAATGGAAACAAAACAAACAAAAAAAAAGTACAAAGGATCAATGAACAAAAAGTTGGTTCTTTGACAAGACAAACAAAATTGATAGACCACTAACTGCATTGACAAGAAATGAAAGAGAAAGGACTCAAATAAATGCAATTAGAAATGAAAAAGAAGACGTTACAACCGATACCACAGAAATACAAAACATCATCTTTGACTACAATGAAAACCTCTATACATGCAAACTAGAAAACCTAGAGAAAATGGACAAATTTTGGAAACAAACACCTCCCAAGCTTAAATCAGGAAGAAACAGAAATCCTGAACAGACCAATAATGAGTAGCAAAATTGAAACAGTAATAAAAATTGCCTTTCTTAAATTTTTATATAAATCTATTTTCCCTTGCTTTTTATAATTTAATCTGCATTTCCTATGTTATTTTGTATTTTTTTCTTGTATTTCTTTCTTTAGTTCAATTAAATCTTTATTCATTTCTTTATTCATTTAGTCCATGTCTATTCTTAGTTTTTATTTCTGATTAAGAATTATTTTTTCCTATACCTAGATATTTTTTAGAATATTTAATTTAGTTTAAAGTGTTGTGTTATAGTTACTGGTAGGCGGGGGAGGAGGAAGACTGAACATGCTCTATTTTTCTTTCATTTCTGCAGGATCTCTAATTTTCTCTATCTAAGTTTCTTCTTTGTTTTCATTGCCATGTCTCCAGGGAGAACTGCCGCTTTTCTATACATCTGATTCCCTATCTGAAGCTATGTTCTCCAAGGCTGCCACTCCTGCCTTACTTGCAAGACCCTTCCCTGAGCTTGATGCAGTGCTTGATCAAATCCAGCCTATATTCAGCATTTTAGCATTTAGCATTGAGCTTTCTATTTCCAGGAATGATTTTGTCTTGCTTTATCTAGCTAGTCCTTGCCTCTCTACAGTTTTTCAGCAAGTCTTCTCTCTATGACTCTCCACACCCACATACTGAGGGATGACTAATCCTGGTTCTCACATTAATTTACTTGGAAAAATGACTTGATCACTGTAAGGCTCAGTTTTTCATCTAAAAATATATCCCATGCTGGCAGATGACTGGCGGCTGTTGTGATTCTTGGCCTTGACAGTAAAAGTTGAAAGAAAAGCTGAAGCTCTTTAGACAGAGTTGCTAGGGCTATAGAACTGATTCGGTAACTTCCTTCCCTTCAAAGGGATGTCTGCTCTTCATCTGCCTTTCTTCTACTCCTTATTGCAATAATAGAAAAACCCAAAGGACAAAATATTCAATGGTTTGTTGGGGTCATAGTTCTCACCAACCTCAAACCTTTCAAAAAATATTTATTTACCTACACAAGTACACACCGATACCCAACAAATAAAGGGGAATAATGTTGCCTCCATAGTATGCAATATCTCATTAGTGCTTCCCTATTCCAGAATGAACAGTAAAGTTGTCATTAGGAGGAAAATAGAGACATGAAAACCTTTATTTTAGGCAAAAGGCCAATTTTTTGGTCAATCTGATTCCAGATGATTGACACAGCAATAATATTGAACCCACATACCTGATGGGAAATGTTTGGCTGAATGGCGGGATCTTATTTCCCAGGTCTGGATCTGGCTAACAACATGCCTTCTCCTAGAACTTTGAAGACTCATCTGCCTGTTCAGATGCTACCACCTTCCTTCTGGAAAGAAAATTCAAAGGTAAGAACAGTCAACTCTTCAGACCCAGTTTTGATCATTATGGCCAAATGTCTCTGAGTAGAAACAATCAAAGATTTTAGAAGATAAATGACCAGTGGAGCTGTAGGGCACATGGTGGCATTACATGACATTCCCACACACTCTGTTCTTCAAAATATTATTTCTGGGTACACATGAGTAAGTTTTCAGACAAAACCATTCTGATTTTATACCAACTAAGCCACATTCAGAGAGGGTGATCAATGAAACAAAGCAGGTAGTTCCTAAGGAAGGCTGCCATCTTAGTTTGGGTCCTCTAAAAAGCACTTATCAAAGCAGAGTTAGACGTGAAAGAGATCTATCTGGGGAAAGATCTGTGAGGGGAAAAATGGAGCAAGACAAAGGAGTATGGAGAACCATAAGACTACGATGCACTTTCCGACCCCCTGTGAAAGAGAGGCAAGGAACGAGGGCTGGAGACTCAGACTGCAGTGCAGCCCTGGGCAAGCCTCAGCCTTCTAAGTAACATAAAAATCTCAATGGCAGCACTTCCCTTTATCCATTCAGATTTGTGGATTATTTGAGCAGGAAATGACTTCAGAGAGATTAAGCTTTTCATGTTATGAGGGTGTGGAAGGCTGAATAATGGTCACCCAAAGATAATCTACATCCTAATTACCAGAAGCTGGGATTGTTACCATACATTGCAAAATGGACTTTGCAGATGTGACTAAGCCAAGGATCTTGAGATGGGAAGATTATCCTGGATCATCTGAGCCCTAAGTATCCTCACAAGTGTCTTTGTAAGAGAGAAGCAAGCAGATCAAAGAAGGGAGTAGATGTGACCATTGAAGCCAGAGGTTGGAATTATTCAAAGAAAGGGTCAAGAGCCATGGAATGTAGGTGGCCTCCATATGCTAAAACAGGAAAATGAATTCTGTGCTGGAGCCATCAGAAGGAGCCTGCCCTGCTGACACGTTGACTTCAGCCCTGTGAAACCTGGCCTCCACAACTGTGAGAAAATGAGTCTATGTTGTTTAAAGTCATTACATTTGTGGTCATATTCTACAGCAACAAAGGGAAACCAATATAGATGGACGAATAGACTCTCAGAAATTTTATTTGACATTGGACTCCACACTGAAAGTGTATTTGAATATGTTCCCTCTCTAGCTCAGGGCTTGCCCTGTTTCCAGTTCCTCAAGCCTCAAAGGCAATAACCAACGTAAGTATTAAGAAATATTTAATATTACACAAAATATATTTACATAATAAGACTTTGCAGTTGTATAATTCTTTTTGGTTCCCTAAATGCTTTCATGAATATTGGATACGAATCCAGCAGCAAGAAAGGGGGTAGAGAAACAGGGTCATGCCAGGACTGTGTTTATCCGAGAGAGCAATGAGGGAATATAGTTGGGAATGCAAGAGCCTGGGGAAATTTACTAAGAGGAAATTGGACTGGGTGATTGGCTGTGTTGAACACACAGAAGTTCTGTTGAGTAAGTGAGACACAGGGCACAGCCACTTAAACCACTGCTGTGCTCTTCCTCCCCAATGCTGCAAAGAAAGCAGACAGCAGCTGGAATGGGAATCAAGGTCATGAGAGAGGCAGGGGACAGCAGGACAAGAAGCCAGGAGGTCAGCTCTCCCCCACCAGACCACACCACTGCCCTTTCTATGGGAATACGTCACCACCAACAGCTCCAAAGGGGCGCTCGGCACTGCCCTCAGGGCTTCTTCAATGTTATTAGCAATGGAAAATTGGGAGTGAGCATTCATCTGTAAGGCCAGGATTCATCTTGCAGAAATTAGAATGGATGGCTAACTGCTTTAGCTCCTCCCATCCTATTCCTTGCTTAGTGAAGGCCAGCGGGGAGGGCCTTCTTTACACACTGAAAAATATCATGTGCTATGGTCTGAGTGTGTCCCCCCAAAATTTATATGTTGAAATCCTAACCCCAAGGTGATAGTATTAGGAGGTAGGGCCTTTGGGAGGTGATTAGGTCATGGGGGTGGAGCCCTCATGAATGGGATTAGTGCCCTTATAAAACATGGCTATCTGTGAGGAAGCAGACCCTCACCGGACACAGAATCTGACAGCACCTTTGTCTGGAACTCTCTAACCTCTAGAACTGTAAGAAATAAATTTCTGTTGCTTATAAGCCCCCAGTCTATGGTATTTTGTTATAATAGCCTGAATGGGCTAAGACACCATGGGTAGCTACCTAAACCTCCAGAAATATCATACTTAGGGTGAATGTAGTATGTATCATACAAACCAGGACACTTTTATGGGAGAAAAGGGGTTAAATGCTCTTAATAATCATGTTAATACCCCAGCTGTAAATTGGAACTGTGCCTGGACAAACTGGAAGAGCTGGTCATCTTGATCATAGAAAATGCATGATGTCCAATTACTCAAATGGGATAGTATAAGATTCTACAAACAGGCTTTCTAAGAACATGGGCTTCATCATTGAATAATATTTTTCTGAGTTGCTTTCTCTCTGCCTCTCACTCCCCTTGCTGGCTGATTCTAGATTATCTATGTGGCTAGAAATGCCAAGGATTGCCTAGTGTCCTACTACCATTTCTCAAGAATGAATAAAATGTTGCCTGACCCTGGTACATGGGAAGAATATGTTGAGACATTCAAAGCTGGAAAGGGTAAGTGGAAGAAAACTGTGGGTTTGTATTTCTTTATTCATTCATTTGCAACATTAGAAAGGAAGATGATGTCATTGAATGGTCATATTTATCCATAGATTGTAAGGAAGTAGATGGTACACTCAAACTGGGTCATCTGGGGAGACTTTAACAAAGACACTATTTACAAAGACATGGGCAGAGTTTAAGGAAACCAACAAGGGCTAGTGCAATTTTCTGGTGAGAGTACTAGCAGGGAGGCTTTGCTCTTCAGAGTCAGGAGAGGACCCCTTGACAGGAGCTGAGGCCTTTTGTGGGAGGAGCAGTAAGCCACAGTAAGCCAACAGGAAGGGCATCAGGGAAATAAATACAATGTCCTCCTTCTCCTTCTGCCTCTACAAGCCTTCCAATATGTCTTGCTGGCAAAGTCCAGCTACAAGCCTGAGGGCAACGGAGTCCACTGACACAGTCCATCCAGGTCAGCTCACCAGGCACTGAGCAGGGGGAAGTGGATGGAAGGTGGATATGGCAGGGCCATCAGAAGATACCCAGTGCACCTCACTTCCTCCCATTTACCATCACAGAGAATGAAGGTTCCCAAATATCTGGTAATTATAGATTTTTCAGAGTAAAAGTCTTCTTTTAAAAATCAGCCAGTTAAGAAACAATATTTATTATATAATATTGATCTATGCATTAAGCAATAATGCAAGAAAAATAAAAATGTTGAATCCTTGGCCACAAGACAATCTCTCATGGAGTAATAAGTTCAAGGGTGGAAATATAAACTAAGAAATCCAGGGTATTTTTTGTCATCTCCCTAAATTTTCTTTTAAAAATCTCTGTCTTCTGCAAATAAGAATTCTGCCCAGGGTCTTTGTCTTCTGGTTGCAATTATTAAATGTTCTCTTTTATTTAAGATACCTATGTTCATTTTGTAAGTTTCAAGTTGACATTGACATCCCGTCTCTCTCCTTCCCCTCAGTGCTATGGGGTTCCTGGTACGACCACGTAAAGGGATGGTGGGATGCCAAAGACCAGCACCGCATTCTCTATCTATTCTATGAGGACATGAAGGAGGTGAGGGCACTGTTGTCTCCATGAGATCCTCCCATATCCTCAGATGCAACAAACCCCAGTTAGAACGCTGGTGCATGGGCTTGCCCACAGAGGAACATTCATGACATTCTTTCCATCTCAGAAGCTCTAAGTACTTTTTTAGTCTTCTCAATTTTCTTTGCTTCGGTTCAGTTTCCAGAACACCCCCTCTTCCTCAGGAAATAGCACATGCTTTATAGTCAAATCAACCTGTTGGATCCTGACACTTGTGAGCCATATTTCTTTACCTACAAAATGGTATCATGTCTATCTCATGAGATTATTGTAAAGATTTACACAATCATATTTGAATAGTGTACATACTTGTATTCAAGAAATTTAGATTTTCTCCCTCTTCCACACCTCAAATCTACATCACAAACCAAAGTCTAATCCATATAAACATTGGTCTGATTAGTCCCATATATTAGGACAGTGGACTGATTTCTGCATTTCATGTCATTGTGTATGAGTGGCATCACAAATTCACTCCCATAACCCAGTGGATTATTGTCCTATAATTACAAAACTACCTCCTATGCCAATGCTAAGAAATTTAATCAAAAGCTATGACTTCTTCTCTTTCTGCATCTCTTTGATAAGAAAGAACCAAGAAACAAGGATTCACATTTCTGGTTCAACCTGAGGTTTCTTTTATTTATCCTTTAGTGACCTTCTGTTAAACTCATAGACTCTTTTTTGCCATCTCTTGTATGATGGCAACTACTAGAACTAGTCATACTGTGCTTCACCACCAACAGTATTCCTCCTTCACACAGCCTTCCCTGATGTACCCAGGGGATATCACTGCTCCTTCCCACCAGATCTCCTGGCACCCTCTCTGTGTGCAGGCAGCATGTGCTTCCTCAGGCAGGAGTTGTTCGTGTTATATTTCGTTCTCTTCCTGCAGGGGAAGCCTCTTGATGGCAGGGACAGCCCTTGTCTTTGTGTTGCTGTAGCATTTGGGACAGTACAATGCCTTGCTCTAGTAGTCACTTAAGAAATATTTGTAGAATATATTTGAATTGATCCCTTAACTCATTCCTCTCAAACACTGTTTGTCCCAATAAAAGATCTTCCTAATGGAAGACCCAAAATGATTTGTTTGGTATGACTGTTCCACATACAGGACCCAAAGCGGGAAATTGAGAAGATATTGAAGTTCCTGGAGAAAGACATACCAGAGGAAGTTCTGAATAAAATTATCTATCACACCTCCTTTGATGTAATGAAGCAAAACCCAATGGCCAACTATACCACTTTGCCCACCAGCATCATGGACCACTCCATCTCCCCTTTTATGAGAAAAGGTAGACGAGATTTATATTTTAAGATGCCAAATGTGACTCTGTGGTCCCCATGGTCTGCTTAGATTTCCCAGTAATGTTTCATGCTCTGTTATGCATTTTTGCCAGCAACACCACTGTACAATTTTTGAGAGGCAAACTTCCTATTTGTCCCTGTTCTTGTTGGGGTTCTAAGAGTACGTGCTTTCTTCTCCCTGTACTCCCGCAGCAATCACTGAGATTTTGCCTTGTTTCAGGGATGCCTGGGGACTGGAAGAACTATTTTACTGTGGCCCAAAATGAAGAATTTGACAAGGACTACCAGGAGAAGATGGCAGGAAGTGCCCTGACCTTCCGCACAGAGATCTGAAAGAATTAAGGGAGTCTGTCGTGGACTTTTGTACTAGATTTTAGCCATTTGAGCCTCTTGATCATGGACACTTAAACCAAAAACACCCTTCCTCCAATCTGGAGCTGTTCCACACTATCTATGGATCCTATGCCACTATGATAATACTTCATCAAAATATAATCAAATTCTGGGTAGAAAATTTTTAGTTAAGATACATAATCATTCATGTAGACATATACCACATGATAATGTACTCACCTGTCCTAAGGCAAAATAAAGGTAACTTAATTCCACCACTAGTTTATAATAGTCTGACCTCCCAGAGGCAAAATTCGTGAAAAGAAATAAATAAATAAGAGTAGAACACAAGAGAAAGTGAACAAGAGAAACAAAGAGGATGAGAAGTAAGCACCAGGGAGAATGTGAAAGGGGAATTAGTTTTTATTCTTAACATTCAAGAATAAGACAGAGGATGGCCCAACTCTGTTGGACATTAGATCATGAGGTGCAGAAGATAACATGAAGAATGGAACCTGGCAAGCTGGGTCTGACTCAGGAGGTCCCAAGAACAAAGAGAAAGGCCACAGCCAGGCAGTGGGGTGAGTGATGAGGAACCCAGGATGAACAAGAAACTCAGCCCACGTCTGCAGGCAAAACAAGGCTGGAATGCAGAGAAAGATTTTTTTCTTTCAGATGGACTTCTTAGAGAAAGAAAGTCTTAAATTAGCCCAAGGAAAAATAAAATAAAATATCCATTACCTTCTACACTTTAAGAAAAACTTAAATCTATCTCTGGGAAAAATCATTTTTTATACTTCTTTATAAAAGGGATCCTAGCAAAATTGTCAGCATTGTCAGGTTGTTCAGCTACGCATATAATCATGTTCTGTTTCTTCTTTTTTAAAAAACCTGTATCAAGAAAGTATTTGCCATCATTTACACAAGTTATACACAAATCAGTACTTTTTTTTTTTAATGTCAGGAATGTACATTTTGTAGGACAGGTGATATCTGTATCACTAAACCATACCATACAGAAAAGTATCTATTCCACCCAGTAACAAAGTAAGCCCTTTTCTATTCTTTTATCTTTCCACTTTCTAAAATAAGCATGCAAATACTGATGCAAATATTTTGGTATAGCATTTATGCAGACTGCTGAGCTGCACTGAGGAAAGGCATGGTGAACTGAACCAGCGTGATTCAACAGCAAATAAATTTTTATCAGTGAACACCCACACCGAGTGTCTTAGGTTCACATTCCAGGAGCTACCTAAAACTTTAGATAGCAAATACATAATTCCCTTTTTGACTATAATAAGGTCTAAGCATATAGGAGGTATGGAAAAGAATATAGGCAATGGGTGTAGAGTTTACAACTGGGCAAAACTTGCCTTTCTTCCTTTATGAACTGTAATTTTTTTTTACTTTAATTGTAAAATGAATTCCATTATATTCTTCATAAATTTCAGTCACAGAAAATATTTCTGCACTTCTCTCTGCCGTGTCCTTTTAAACAATACTTGAAGTACTGTGAAGAAAAAATAATGTTTTAGTTCAATTTTAAAATATGTTTGGTCCCATCCTATAAAATAAAGATGATGGAGAAGGTGACCATCCATGTATCCTGGATAATCTAACATTCTCAGTGGTCATGGATACATTCAAAAGAAATTCGTTCTAACCATATGTTAAATATATACATACAGAAAGACTCCTGAATATATCACAGTCATAGAAGATCAAATTGTAAATGTTCATGGGTAACTTACTTTGGAACTATTCACTTAGAAGAAGATAAAAAGCAGCAATGGGCCCCGGCATGGTGGCTCATGCCTGTAATCCTAGGAGCCTGGGAGGCTAAGACTGGAGGATCACTTGAGGCCAAGAGTTCAAGACCAGACTGGGAAATATAACGAGAACCTATCTGTACAAAAAAATTTTTTAAAAATTACTCAGGCGTGGTGGAGGGTACCCGTAGTCCTAGCTACTCAGGAGGCTGAGGCAGGAGGATCGCTTGACCCAAGAAGTTTGAGGTTGCAGTAAGACATGACGATGCCATTGAAATCCTCCAGCCCAGTCAACTGAGTGAGACTCTGTCTCAAAAAAAAAAAAAAAAAAAAAAAAAGCAGCAATGGGAAGTTAGAATCATTCTAGAATGATTCTAGAATTTTTTAATGAGAATTAGAGAAATCAGAAAGATCACACATTGTGGACGAGAAGACAAGAACCAGGGAGAGAGGAGTGGCTCCCACAGACAGGTCAATGTAGACACAGTTAAATCGGGATCCCCCAGCCCCTGACTACTGCAGCATCCCCCTACCCATTGTTGGAATCACATAGATACAAGTGTCTCCTCTTGGGACTGCATCTTGCACTTATTTAACTTCTCTTGGCACGTAGAACAATTTGAGTGTTCTATGGATCCTTTCCGATTGTGTGACAAATTCTAAAACTTTTCTAATGATCTGCTTAGAAAAAGAAAAACAACAAAGGCTGGGTGGGCATCTACTTAGAAAGGCAGCTCTTCCCTGAGAGGGTCTCTGGATCAGAGTATCTTTGTCACAGAGATGTTTGTGAGCAGGAGGGAGCCCTGGGCAGAAACTGCCCCTCCCCAAAATTGAGGGAAGCCCAGCTCTGCCCTCCACCCTGTCATGGGCCTCTTGGGCCTTTCTCTGGCTCCTAGGCACCCCATGGCTTCCCTCTCCATCTTGCCTAACCCCACTGCACCTCCCATGGGCCACCCTCCTCTCAGTGGACCTAGCTCCCTACTCAGCACCAAAGTCTCTGTCCCTCTGCCTCTGTCCATGTTTTACCCCTAATAAACTAGTATGGGTTTTGCTGTTAATGACCTTTAAAACATCCATCCGAGGAAAATTTTAATCCATATAAACTTGAATATCCTGACTTGAAGTATGGGGAATGTTAATAACAAATGACAGAAAGGTTAGGCACAGGAATAAAAATTCTTAAACCTTTTTAGGTATTATTAAAATAATTACCTGGGAGGCCATTAGACTGAGGTGCCCCGGTGCCCTAGGTTCCTATGGAAGCAAACCGAAACCCAACCCGGTGTAAATGGTCTTAACCAAAATCAGAAACCACCAGCTGACCTCTAACTAGGGACTTTCTACTTCCTGCTCCACTTTAACCAATCAAATATTTCCTCTGCCCTGCCCTTGTCTGCTCACACTATGTCTCCCCTCGTCTTCCTTTGGAGGATAAGCAAATCACTCTGGTTTGGAGCTGCTGGATTCATGAGTCCTTGTCTGCTCAAATAAATGCATTAAAATTTTAATATGCCAAAATTTACCTTTAAGAGTTCCTACTCTATTTTTATCAGCTTTGTAGAATTAGAGTTTATATTAATGTTAGAGTAATCTGATGACCAACCTTCTTCCCCAAAGAGGTTCAATCTAAGTGGAAGGTCCTCCCAGCCCTTCTGTATCATGGTGCCCGCCTCTCCACTCATGGGTTGTTGGTCTAGGCTCACAGAAATTGGGCACTGTGGCTTGTGGGCCAAATCCAGCCATTTGGCATGGCTGGGAGCTATAAATGAATTGTTTTTATATTTTTTAAACGATTGTTATACATACAACAGCAATGACAAAGAAAGATATGTGACCCACAAAGCCCAAAATATTTACTACCTGGTCTTTTACAGAAACTGTTTTCTGACCCCTGGTTTAGAAGAAGCCCCCAGCCCCTGTAGGCAGAGCCCCTGAAGTCAGCCATGTGCCTAAACCACCCTGCTCCATGGAGGGAGAACAAAGGGAGGAACAAAGGGAATAAAAATCATGCAAATTTTAAGCCAAATTTGGCTTTCCAAATGAACGCTGACAAACACCCGAAGCCCAGCTGTGGCTAGAGCAGAGCATTCCCCGAGACCACTATGCAAGGCTGGCACAGATGTCACAGCCCCTTGAGTCCTCTCTTCCCTCATGCCCTACCCCTGCCAGCTGCGCCGTCGCCAAATTCCACATCTTCAGCACATCATAATGTCTCGCCTCACTTGGTTTAAGAATCCCTCCTTGGGAAGAAGAGGCAATGCTCCTCAGAGAGCTCTTCTCATCGAGGAGGGCCCAGCATTGGGCTGGGGCAGCAAGCATGGTGGAGGGAACCTCCAGTGGGTCTAAGATAACCAGGGGTCCTCAGCTGTCTCTGGTTTACAGGCCTCCCTTGAGGACTGAATCTTTGTTGGCAATGTGGACTGGTTTTTGGCAAAGTCATCTTTTTACTCAGGGTCATTGGCCCTCTCAGGCTCTAGGCACCACAGGCTGGGAGGTGACATCTGCTGACACCTGCCGCCTCAGGGGGTGCCTCAGGAAAGTGGATGCAACGTGAGTACTCTCCCTCATCGGTGGTACCATGCCTCTCTCCCTACCCCACCATCAATCTCTGGCTGCCAGAATCAAAATTACAGAAAAAAAAAAGAAAAAACGCTGGCAAGGACGTGAAAAAACCAGAAGCCTCATACACTGCTGGTGGAAATGTAAAATGGTGCAGTCACTTTGGAAAACAGTCTGGCAGTTCCTCAAAAAGTTAAATATAGAGTTACCATATGACCCAGCAATTTCACTACAGATATATACCCAACATTTGCTATTTGGGACTTTCTGATAAAAGCCATTCTCACTGGAGTCAACCGATATCTCATTGTGGTTTTGATCTGCATTTCCCTGATGATTAGAGACCTTGAGCATTTTTTCTTATGTTTTTTCGCCATTAGTCTATTTTCTTTTGAAAAGTTTCTGTTCATGTCTTTTGCCCACTTTTTAATGGGGTTATCTGATTAATAAAATATGATGTATACATAACATGGAGTATTACTCAGCCATAAAAAATGGTGAACTAATATCTCTTGCATTAACCTGGATAGATCTGGAGCCCATTCTTCTAAGTATCACAAGAATAGAAAAACAAACACCACATGTACTCACCGTTAAACGGGAACTAATCGATCAACACTTACGTACACAAATGGAAATAACATTCATTGGAAACCAAGCAGGTGGGAGGAGGTGGAGGGGATGGGTAAATTCACACCTAATGGGTACAGTGCATACTATCTGGGGGATGGGCACAAACTTTTATTCAAATGATACAAAAGCAATTTATGTAACTGAAATGTTTGTACCCCTGTAAAATTCTGAAATAAAGAAAGAAAAAGAAAGAAAATAATTCCAGTGGTTCTATTTCAGATACTGTGACTGGGATGTACATTCATTTTCTTACTTAATCCTTGTAATAACCTTGTCATTATGGATTGGATATCCATTTTACATGTGATGTGCCTCTCAGTGCCTTCCCAATCCTCCCTTCAGCACAATGGGAATTATGGAATTATTCTAGCATCTACTTTCAAGAGATGCAACCAAGTATATATATATACCTATGAATACTTACATAACCCATGGACCAGTATCCCATGTAGGTAATGCACAATCTCAGAACTGGAAATATTACCAAAAGTAGCATGGCACCTCTCCAAACAGGCCTGGGTCAGGCTCTGTGATCTGGGGAAACTCACTTCCCCTCTTGTCTTGCTCCCCTATCTGCACCAAGAAAGGATGAAATGAACTGGAATTCAGATGTCCCTCTCTGGCATAAACCCTTCTGAAGTCTTCCCATTATACTTAGAATCATTCCCTAGTGCCTCATGTCGGGCTGTGTCACAAGAAGCCCTCACAACGGTTCCAGCCATCCCCACCTCCTGGTCCACAAGTTTTTGTGTAATCACCTGCCCCTCCAAGGGTGAATTGGATTTAGTAAATTGCTTCTAATCAGCAAGGCAAAAGCAATGAAATGACCATCTTTGTCTTTCATTCCTTTTGTTGATTTGAAGGCTGTTATCTGATATGAAAACTGCTACACCAGCTTTCTTTTAGTTTCCATTTGCATGGAATATTGTTTTCCATCCTTCCCTTTGAGTCTGAATGAGTCCTTGTGAGTTAGATGTGTTTCCTGGAGGCAGCAGAAACTTGGCTATGTTTATCTATCCATTCAGCCAGTCTATGTCCCTTCAGTGGGCAGTTCAAGCCATTCACATTTATTGAAAGAATTGATAAGTGGGATGGATTTCTGTTCACCATGTTGAATAGAACTTTGTTGCTTTATTTTCTCTCTTGAGCCATTGTGCTATCTGGACTTTGACCTTTAGCTTTTGGGTGATTTTACACTGGTGGGTGTCTACTGGGTATTTTTACTCTTCCAAAGCTCCCTATGAAGCCACAGTTATGAAAGCAGTATTCATAGTAATGCTTCCTGAAAGAGTAAGAACACAACACCTGTGGTCACAGAACAAGATGATAAAGTCAGAAAGGAGCCTGTTCCTTAGGTCCTTTCACCTTCTTTTAGCATAGCAGACATAGAGAGACAGCCTCTCAATTCAGCTCATTTAACAATGATTCTGCTTAGCAGACCTGAAGAGAAAAGCCAACACTGAGGTCACAAATCCATCATAAATGTGAAGGGAGATCCATCCACACAGAAGCATTGTTTTTTGTTTTTGTTTTTGTTGGGTTTTGTTTAGTTTGGTTTTGTTTGAGACAGAGTCTTGCTCTGTCACCCTGGGTAGAGTGCAGTGGTGTCATCATAGCTCACTGCAACCTCAAAGTCCTGGGCTCAAGTGGTCCTCCTGCCTCAGCCTCCCAGAATGCCATGACACCTGGCTAATTTTTCTATTTTTAGTAGAGACTGGATGTTGCTCTTGCTCAGGCTGGTCTGGTACTCCTGAGCTCAAGTGATCCTCCCACAGTGCTAGGATTATAGATGTGAGCCACCATGTCCAGCTAAGAAGTGTTGTTTTAAAATGGAACTATTGGTTTCAGTTCAAAATAAAATATCACCTCACTATTGATTAGTTTTATAAGACTATAAACCATAAAAAAGGATGATTTTTTAAAACAAATGAGTGTTTAGCCATTTCTTCATGCAGATGCACATTTTACACTGGCTTCCTGCCTACCTGTCTGCTGGTATGACCATTGGGTTGTTCCTCCAGACAAAGGCCTGAATGGCAGAGCTATAAGACTAACATACAGACAGGCTATTTAGGTAGAGTCATCGTGAATAAAAGTCACCACAGTGAAAGCAAGGTGTTTATATCTGGCTCACTTCTTCTGACAAAATAGGATAAAAACTCAGGGGAACAGGCTAGGTTTCTAGAGAGAAGTAGACAGAGATGAAGAGAGAGATGGTGGTAGCACTAGGCAGAAAGGCCCAAGGAGAAGAAGTAAAACTCTGGAGAATGAAGAAGTGCAGACTTGGAAAGACATGTGTGGACAAAAGAGAGAGGTGGCCAAGGACAATGAGAATCAGGGAAATCCAGGAAAATGTCAAATCAGTGAGTAAGGAAAGAAAGTCATGAGGCAACACTGAGCCAGAACAAGCAAGTACAGCACTGCCAAACAGCCAGCAAGAAAGGTAAGGAGTTGCAACACAGGAAGGATGGGAGGGGAGCATGGAACAAGAACAGGGATCCTATTAGGATTTGGGGCTTTCTTTATTCATATTCCCATGTTGCTTGACAATTTGCTTGATAGTAGCAATTATTTCACCATGTATATGTAAATCAAAACACCTCCCACATCTCCCTCATCTCTGCCTACTTCTCTCTAGAAACCTAGCCTGCTCCCCTGAGTTTTTATCCTCCAGCTGTGGAAAAAGCAGAAAAAAAAATAGAACTCAGAAGGAGAAGTAAGAACATATGCAGAACAAGAACTGAGATTCCAGCTGCCCAAACTGAGGAAGGAAGCCCCTGTTGTAAAGCCAAAGCTAGTATAAGAGCAGAATCTTCAGACCCCATTGAAAAGACTAAGGAATCTATTCATTCATTAGAGCTATAGTCACCAACCCCTGGGCCCTGGACTGGCTGGTCCATGGCCTGTTAGGAACCACACACCAGGAGGTGAATGGCGGGTGAGCAAGCAAATCTTCATCTGTCCCAGCAAAACAGGTCCCCGGCAGGATCGTCGCAAGACATTTGGAAATAATGGAGACAAAGAAATAACAGTGACAAAGTGCAGTTTAAAGTGATGGGGGAGTCAGGAGTTTTCTAGAATTCCCATGAGCTGTGATGCCCCGAGTGAAATCCCACATCAGTATTTATTATTACAGCAAATAGTTGTCCTTGGTTAAAGAATTATGTGTACAGCTCATTCATTGAGGTTTCCAGGGGACCCTTACCTAATTCTGTTTACAAGAATAGACGGTTATAAATTTTTCTAAGGTAAACATGTTAAGCCCTAAATTAGAAACAGACCTAGCTAAGCATATAAATTAAAGATAAAAATGTATAAAGTAAGAACACTGAGTCTGTGTATTAATCTAATCTACTTCTCTAAATACAAAGATATGTGGTCAGGAGTGAAGCAGGAATAGCCTTGAAGTTTAAGATAGTTCCAGCTGCATGTTATTTGCTGGGCAGGCATTTTAATCAGCTTCTCTGCCAAGAATCCAAACCAATCTTCTGCTCTGCAGAACAGCTCAAGGCGATGGCCAGCAACATCAAAGAAATGTTGCTTTGCAGACGTCCTGACAATGCCTCCATTTTTGGGAGCAGCTTCTATTCTGCGAACTACCACGCCCACAGATTCCTTCAAGGCAAAGCCCTGCGAACCTCCTGAAATCTTTCACGTCTCTTAGCTTATTTTCCCAACACATCTGTATTTGCTTCATCTGTATTTACAGCCACTCCCTAGCATTTGGCATTCCATCCCCCGACCCCGTCACCCCCCAGTCCATGGAAAAATTGTCTTCCATGAAACTGATCCCTGGTGCCAAAAGGGTTGGGACTGTTATAAAGGACACCAAATTGATTCTATATCTTGGCTATTTTGAATAGTGCTGCAATAAACACAGATGTGAAGATATCACTTCAACATATTGATTTCATTTCCTTTGGATATATACCCAATAGTGGAATTGCTAAATCATATGATAGTTCTATATTTTGAGGAACTGTTGTCCATAAAGGCTATAATAATTGACATTCCCACCAACAGTGTATCAGTATTCCCTATTCTCCTCGTCCTTGCCAGCATTTGTTATTTTTTGTCTTTTTAATAATGTAGAGAAACTGAAGGGTGAAATGAAAACAAAATGGCATTCACACAGTTAACCTGCATTCATTTGCCTACTGCAGCAAAACTTGATGAACATGCTTCACTGAGTAGGAAAAAACTGGGTTCTAGTCCAGACCCTGCCAACACTAGATGTGTACTTTTCAGCCAGTGCCTTAGCATCTGCAGTCCTAGTTTTCTCATCTCTGGGCAGTCTGGTGAATTGAATCTAGAGGATGCCTGGGGTCCCTCCCAGTGTTACCACCCTATGAGTCTACAGAACTGTCACACTTACTACAAATAAAGAGCCACACCTCCTCTGTCATACCAACTAGCTCATTCTATTCCTACATTCTACCAAGAATAGAGCCAATAAGTCACTCATGCAGTGAAGAATACAGTTAATAATACTACATTGTATACTGTAAATGTGCTAACTTTAGGTGCTCTTACTACAATAAAAAAAGTATGTGAGATGATGGATACATCAATCATCAATTTGCTTGACAGTGGTAATCATTTCACTATGTATATGTATATCAAAACATTATGTTGTACACCTTAAATAAATGCAATAAGGAAGTGAGAGGGGAATAAAGTCACTCATACAGAAAGATTCATGCAGTGGAGAGTCTGTACAAATTTCACTTGAAATTCCTTGGTCCAAGTTTAGGGTACAACAGAAGGTTACCCTAACCTAGAATGGAATGAGCAAAACAATACCTTCTCCATGGAATCCCAAAACTTTCCTTACTTAGCTTTTTTGATCTTTCTAAGAAAGGCAATGTGGGAGAAGCCAAAATGTTTGTGCCAGAGTAAACAGAAGAGACAGACAAAAGAGCTCACTACTTAACATTTCAGATATTGAATCTTCCACACATCACCTCAGAAACTTTGGTGTAATGCAGCACATTCCAGATTGTTTTATAATTCCCATCCATTTGTCTCCCTCCAGACCTACTGAATCACACTCTCCAGTACAGCAGCCTGGAATGCATCCCCAGCATCTGAGGATTCTCATGCCAGGCAGACTTTGGAAACACCATTATACGGGAGGGGCATGAGATGTGGAGAACTGGGATGGGCATCATAGCACCACTAAGAGTCTGAGGATACTGGCAGGGTACTCTGTCTCTCAGCCAAGGTTTCTTACCCTGAAGGAGCTCCTTGGCCATACTTTCTGCCAGCATTGCTGTGAGGACCCATTGAGATCACCTAGGCATTGTACAAAATATTTATTGTCACTTTAGATATTTTGACCCCATAGGAAAATATTGGTATCTGTACCCCCATTGAGAATATCTTCAGTAACTTTTGAAATTTTAGGAAGGTCTGAACGTTCTGACCTCATCTCATCCTTGAAAATAAGCCTGGGTCAGTGACCAAGGCCAGACCAGATCACACAGTGAGTCTCCTGAGATTCATGAGGAGCCACTAATCTCAACAAAACATTTTTCTATCCTCCTTTTATTTAATCCCCTTTTTGTTAGGCTTCTATGAGACTCTGCCACAGGCCAAAGTTTGTGAACTTCCTGTGTTAGTAGAAACAGTTTGAGCCTAAGCAAGGTTCATACACATTCAGGAACTTACGAAATTTCACACGTTATTATAATCCTATGTTTATCTCAATCCTCAAAAGACCATGAATTCTGAGAAAGCAGGAACTTGTGTCTGCCTTTTCACTGTGGCTCTGCACCTGTTATCATCCCCCACATACGGCAAGCACTCAGCAAGCATCTGTTGGATGGATGGATGGATGGATAGATGGGGGGATGCAGGGATGCATGATGCATGAGAAATGGAGACATCTAATGAATAAGCATAATCTGGTCACTGTGACTTTGGCATAGGCACGGCAGAGTCACTATGCAGACAGTGTAGCGTCTTACACTCAAAAAGGTATCTCACCAAGCTCCCAACTGGACTCATCCGAGAGCCCTGTGGTAGGCAGTGCTCTCAGGTCATATAGGGGCCAAAGCCAGCAAAATTTGGGTCACTCAGATGATCCCATTAGAACTGACGAACAAGGAGACCTGTTATAATTTAGCCTGGTACACTTTGGGCCTGCTTATATCTTGGTTCAGGAAAAAAAGATAACAATAACATGAGAAACAGAAAGAAATATCATGAAATATGTTAGTGATATAATGTTTTAGGATATTTGCCCGAGGCAAATTACATGGGAAATCAGGAGCAGTTTCTGGCACTTTCCATCCATCGTGCACCAAAAAGGAGCCAGAGAAGACATCCAGCCTTCTACCTTTCCTTGGAGAGAATGAGAGCAAAACCCAGGGCAGAGAATTGCCCCATTTTGCAGACAGGTTCAGCAAATAGTTCAGCACACAGGAATAAAGAATTAGAAGAGGTCAGGCGCGGTGGTTCACACCTGTAATCCTAGCACTCTGGGAGGCCGAGGCGGGCGGATTGTTTGCGCTCAGGAGTTCGAAACCAGCCTGAGCAAGAGCGAGACCCCATCTCTACTAAAAATAGAAAGAAATTAATCGGACAACTAAAAATATATAGAAAAAAATTAGCCGGGCATGGTGGCGCATGCCTGTAGTCCCAGCTACTTGGGAGGCTGAGGCAGAAGGATTGCTTGAGCCCAGGATTGTGAGGTTGCTGTGAGCTAGGCTGACGCCACGGCACTCACTCTAGCCCGGGCAAAAGAGTGAGACTCTGTCTCAAAAA
>RJWJ010008141.1:0-31079 GCA_004363605.1 Indri indri | reverse complement strand
TCTATTTTTAAAATCATAATGCTTAATTCAGAGGGCTTAAATTTAGAATAATATAAAAGAAAATAACCCAAGCCCCCATCGTGCATAACGACAGGAGGCTCAACACTTTCCTCAATGTATTAAATTTGTCTGCAGTTAATAGAAAATCTACTGGTTTGAAACAAGATACCAGTTTCTTAATCCCTAATATTAAATCCAGAGTTAGGTATCCGGGGCTGGTCTAAATCAGCCCCCTCCACTTTCTAAACCAACAATTTACTTTTATCTGTCGTAACAATGAATACTAAGGAAAAGGAGGATATTGGACAGGCAAAAGTCAGTCTCTGCTACACCTCTGCAAGATTTCTAAGCACTCCAATGGAAGAGGGAAGGAAGTGGAGACAGAGGGAGTGGATATTCTGCTGGAGGTGGCTTTTCACCTCCTGCTCTCAAGTCTTGCAGCTGATCCAATCCCTGAGCTCCTTTGCTTACCTGCCACTTGTCCTACATACTTTGGTCCCCATGCCTTGCTCCTAAACCAAACTGAGGACAACATGCCCCCTGCCAGGGAATCACTAATACAAGACTATTATAACAGATCTTTACTGAAGACTGGGACAAATGTAAGGTACTTACTTGCATCAAATAATAAGAAATAAAATTTAATGTCAGACCTCATTATTTTTCAAGCTCATCAGTCAGTAACTGCCAGGGAATACCCAGTCCTCTTCTCCTGGGTCCCGGCTTGCTGCCATTTCTCTCACTCTGCTAAAACCCTCTCTCCATTCTTTCTTTCTCAAGTTCAGGATCCCAACCTTCTCTCTCTCTTGTCATAGCACACTGAGTAATGATAAGATTTCTATGGCTAATTATATAACAGAAACAAGGCAAATGTTGGCAAATATAAAGGAGAGGGTTCCACAGAATGCGGCCTTCACTCAGAGATATTAAAGGTTATTTAAAATGTCATCTTTTATGATAAACAGACCTACATGGGCACATCCTTCTGCATAGAGAGAGAAGAATCCACAGCAAATCACAGGGGTTACAGCCAGCTGCCCTACTTAGACTCTGGCATGCAAGCTAGACTTTCTCAACTTACCTCAGCAAAAGAGAGGCTCATGGGAGGAGACAGGCCAAGGGCAGCTGAGCTGGCAATAGCTCCAGACTGATGCAACTTTGTTTCTCTCCGGGCTGTGTGGTCTCACTTCTAGATGAGCAGGGACTTCATTCTCCTCTTGCTCCTTCCCTAGTGATTTCTTATGCTTCCTCCTATTTTCTGCCTCCTCAGTACTGTCCTCTGATGGGCAATTTTTGCCACAAATTGTATTTTTGCTCCAGTGCCCCAGAGGGAGAATCTGAGTCCCATTCCCTGAGGTCATCCACTCCCAGCCCATCTTATCAGGTATTTGGCCGGTATGGCAGAGGGATAAAGGAAAGGAGACACATGAGAAAAAAATCCCCAAACCTGAACACCCAGGAGGTCAACAACAAAAGGAAAATGGAGGAGAAAGCACTAGGAGGACAGTAGCTGACATACCCAGAGTACAAGAAGAGGCCTGGGCAAAGTTGGACATGCAAATGGCTCAACCACACCATCGCATGGAAGAGGCCACCACATTAGCACAGGGCTTGGCAGAGCTTTGTCCCTGTTCAATGTGTAATTGAATTAATCAATTAATTAATTAATCCTGCTAACCTCCTATCTTGAGGGAGTAGAGAAATTAGCTCCTCCTGTCAATACCAAAATATTATCTGTTTGATGAATTTATTTCAAGAAAAATTAGGAAAGCCACCCACAAACACCTCCATCTCAGACAAATGATACTGCTTTAAAAAAGATCAATAGCCAGCCTGAGCAAGAGCGAGACCCCATCTCTACTAAAAAATAGAAACAAATGATCTGGACAACTAAAAATATATATGTAAAAAAAATTAGCCGGGCATGGTGGCGCATGCCTGTAGTCCCAGCTACTCGGGAGGCTGAGGCAGAAGGATCGCTTGAGCCCAGGAGTTTGAGGTTGCTGTGAGCTAGGCTGACGCCACGACACTCTAGCCCGGGCAAAAGAGTGAGACTCTGTCTCAAAAAAAAAAGATCAATAGGATATAAAAGGTTGGGTCTGAAAAATTATCACCTTTCCAATTACCTCAGATTTCTATATTTTTTGATACTGATCTTGAAGCCTGATCCCCTATTTAATTTTGTATAGATCTAGGGATTATATAATGTATGGGCAGGCCTAATGCTCCAAGGTGCTTCCAGAGGGAGAAATGTGCCAATAAGACATTGACCCCTGAGACCTAGTCAAAGACTGTTCTCATTTCACAATGAGGTCAATAAAATTAGTTTTCCTCTTTGATCTGAGGGATGCCCAAGGTCATTGCAATATCCAATTACAAGTCTGAATAAGCAGTACAATATGCTCTTGTTGTTCATACAATTGTAAATTTTAATCCACAAATAGACATCATAGTCTGTTTTCGGAGTATCCAAGAGATCAGGTTGGTACTAACGTGTCCTGAGTAAGTGAGGTTCCCCCATCTCTCCCCAGTGGGGACCAGAGCACTTCCAAGGAACAAAGAACAGGCCAGTCAGCAAAATTTAAAACCCATCTTAATCTGACAGGTGGGGCTGTTGAAGGTCTTAACCATATTTCGCTCTTCATCTCCAAGCTAACTTCTTTTTAATGCTGAACTAGGGAAAGGACTGTGGTCTCCCATGTGTCAGGAGTCCTCTGGTCATGGTGGCTGTAGCTGATATAATCAGAGGCTTCTATGGCTGTGGCTGCTGTAAAAGAGCTTGAAGACATTAGCCTAAAATAACGCTTTTAATAAAAAGGCCACAGCTGATTCTGTAAACACAGTGCTAGGCACTGGAAAAGAAAGGAGGAATTAGACACAGTGCCTGTCCTTGAGGTGCTTTTGTGGGGAGACACAAAACAAATTATAAGTCTTGTTTCTGTTTTTATTTTCTCTCTGATCACTGGGCATTGAAACAGTTGAGTGACATGAAGAATTCTAATTCTATGTAACCCTACGTGAGTACAAAACTTTTTGGCCCCAAGTCCTGGGTTACTAAAGACTATCTCAAAACAGAGACTCTGGGATTACAACACATATTCTCGCACATAACTCTGTTCTGTTTGTTTAAAACACATCAGGAGGAAGGTGTATGAGGCAACTACCTGGTCCCTCCTTACAGAGAAATGAATATAAGTCTTCTCATGACCTTTTGGGTCTGTTTCTTAATGCACAATTTCATGATTTCTATCAATAAGCATCTACCTTAGGTGCTGGTAAGGATATAGAGGTGAGAAATTTCTAGACTCTGCCTTTAAAGTGCTCAAACTTTAGACCCAGAAAGAGCAAACTAATACTGCTTAAAGTAATATCATGGCTAAGGAGACCTGGCCAAACTCCACTTTAGGGAGAAGTCCACAAAGATTCCTTATTGGACCTTGGCCCGAAGGCAGAATTTCACCTCACTGTCCAATTAGAGCAGAGGTTTCCAATGAGTGGCCTTTAGGTTGGGAGGGAGCGGGGCCAGAACTCAGGCAGAGAGGCAAGGGATGGGGAGTGGCTATAAATACAGATGAAGCTTCACTCACTCACCCGCCACTCACTTCCTGCTGTGTGGCCAGGTTCCTAACAGGCCACGGACCAATACTAGTCCATGGCCCAGGGGTTGAGGGCCACAGTCTTAGAGGACAGTTATTCAGCCTACCACACCTTCTATTCCTAGCTTGTTTTGTTCTTTTTTTATTATTATTATTTAATCACAAAAGAGTGCTGGATCTTGTCAAATGTTTTCTGTGTCTGTTAAAAAAATTATGTGGTTTTTAAAATTTATTCTATTAATATTGTGCATTATATTTATTGATTTTGGTGTGTTGTACCAATCCTGTATTCCTGGAATAAATCTCACTTGATCATGGTGTACAACCATTTCTCTGTGCTATTGGATTTGGTTTGCAACTATTTTCTTGAGGATTTTTATATCCGTATTAGTAAGGGATATTAGTCTATAGTTTTCTTTGCTTGTGATATGTTTCTCTGGCTTTGTTATTAGGGTAATGCTGGCCTCATAAAATGAATTAGAAAGTGTTCTCTCTTATTCTAATTTCTGGGAGAGTTTGAGAAGAATTGGCATTCATTCTGAAATATATGGTAGAATTCACTAGTGAAGCCATCTGAACCTGAGCTTTTCTTTGTTGGAAGTTGTTCTATTACTTACTTATTTCTTTACTTCATTCAGATTGCTCAGATTTTCTATTTCTTCATGAGTCAGTTTTAGTAGCATGTGTGATTATAAGAATTTGACCATTTCATCGAGGTTATGTAACTTGTTGGTATAAAATTGATGATAGTTTCCCTTATAATCCTTTTATTTCTGAGAAGTCAGGAGTAATGAAAGAGGTGGGACTCTTTCATCTCTGATTTTAGTAATTTGAGTCTTCTTTCTTTCTTGGTCAGTCTAGCTAAAGGTTTGTCAATTTTGTTGATATTTTCAAAGAACCAACTTTTAGTTTCATTGATTCTATTGTTTTTCTATGTTCTATTTCATTATTCTCCATTCTAATATTTAATACTTTCTCCCTTCTTCTTGCTTTAGGCTTAGTGTGCTCTTATTTTTCTAGTTTCTTAAGGTGGAAAGTTAGGTTATTGATTTGATCTTTCTTCTTTTTCAATGCAGGAATTTATGGCTATAAATTTCCCTTTGATCACTACTTTCTCTGTATCTCATAAGTTTTGGAAAGTTGTGTTTTCATTTGCTTTTATATCAAAGTATTTTCTAATTTCCCTTGTGAACTTTTCATTGATTCATTAATTATTTAGGAGTGTGTTGTTTATTTTGCACATATTTGTGAAAATATGTCTTATGTACATCTCATTCCCCAGCCTTTCCTTCCTATCTTTCTTTTTGATTAGTCCAATGTTTGCCCCAATTGTTATCATTGCCTCAGGCAGCAGAGACTAAAATGCTTGCTTGTAAATGGTTTGGCAAATGCCCCCATGGGTAGCAACGTTAGCACTGGGCAAGTTCCTAGTCAGGTGAGATACAGACAAGGCTTTTCAATAGGTCTTATAGGGGCCAAGAGACAGATCAAACAAGAACAAACCTTTCTGAAAGAGGTGTATTCTGCTCCTTTTAGTACTGAGAATGTGGACTGTTATTTTCAAAGCCACCACTGATCTGAGGAGTGGAAGATGGGACCAGCATAAGTAAAAACACCACAAAATTTGTTATTCTTACTGAGATTCAGCCATTTTTCTTGAATAGACACTCCTCTGGTTGCTGCAAGTCTTTGGTTGGTTTCCGGAGTTCCGAAAAAGTTGATTCTGACAGGTTTTTTTCATCAGTTTTTTTATTATTTTTATAAAGAGTTTAAATTTTGGAGTCTCATACTCCACCATTTTTGCTAATGTCAGCTTTTTAAGTTTTCTTAATAATAGTACTTCTGGCATATACTTTGGTGTCTTCAAATACTGCTACTGTTAGTAATTTGACAAGAATATTAATATCATTAAGTCCCTAGTTAAGATAATTAGACCATTAAAAAATGAGACCCCAAAAGTGTATCTTAGGGAGAGTTTTAATACTGAAGTTAGAGGCTGGGCATGATGGCTCACGCCTGTAACCCCAGAACTTTGGGAGGCCGAGGCAGGAGGATCATATAAGGCCAGCAGTTCAAGACAAGCCTGGGCAACGTAGCAAGACCTCATCTCTACAAAAAATAAAAAAATAAACTGGTATAGTGGCATATACCTGTAGTCCCAGCTACTTGGGAGGCTGAGGTGGGATCATCACTTGAGGTCAAGAGTTCAAGATTACAGTGAGCTATGATCACGCCACTGCACTCCAGCCAGAGCGACAGAGCAAGACCCTGTCTCTTAAAAATAATAATAAGACTGAAGTCATAAGCATCAGAAAGCTTCACTATACAGTTTCTTGTAATCTAAAGTAGGCAGACTGTGATCATTAACTCCTAATTAGGCACAAGTTGATCTGTGCTTAGCTGATCTGCTCTGTACTTAAGGGAAAAATTTTTCTTACTGAGCCAAGTAACATTATAAAAAAAGAAAGATAACATGTTTTTGGACTTGCCCAATCTCTGTTACTTATTAAGCCTGATAGCACATATATCAGTCTTGTTTTTCAATGAATTTCTAGGTCACCAGCTTAGAAATGACCCCAAGGCTTTCGGTTCCAACTAGATTGCCAACTACCTCCCTCAAAACCAATTCTGGAGAAAATCCAAGTGAAAGAGCTTCTGGATTTCAGGAATAAACAATAAAGTCCTGAGAAACCCTGGGGAGACCCTCAGCCAACTTAAACTGAGGTGAGGGTTGGGAAATGTAAAAGCAAAGGAGGTAAGTAGAAAAAGCTAATACCTAGACAATGAGAGAAAAGTAAAAATGGAAAGGAGGAATTGTTCATTGAAGTAGTGGAGATAGATTTGCCAAAATTAAAGAAAAAGACATCATATTGAAAGGGCTCACAGAGTGATGGACAGGATACAGATGGAAAAATCCACATGGAGAAAAACCCATATATTTAAGAACAAAGCCAAAGAGAAATTCCAAATGCAGTAACTACTTTAAAGCACTATAGAAAAAGAACAGTATCTACTAGTACAGTTCCCGAATTAATTTATAACTTCAGCACAACCCCAGTCAAGCTTAAGAAATCTTAATCTAATTGTACCCCCATAATATGCTGAAATTAAAAAAAGATTTAAAAAAAAGAAATCTTAATCTAAGATGTGTAAGAAAGAATAAAAGGCTCATAAACAACAAAGCCACCTGAAAAAGCAGCAGCTCTAGGAGGGCACCCGCTCTGCCAGACAGCAGGACAGCCACAGAGCACAAACAATGGTACTGTACGGGGTGGCACTGTCACCAGAGCAGATACACAGTCTGATGGAACAGACAGAAAGCCTAGAGACTGGCAGCTGAATATATGGAAACTTAGTATATTATAAGGGAGACATTCCAAATCAACAGGGAAATCACTGATGGCTAACAGACGATATTAGGGAAAATGGCTTAATATATGGAAAAAATAAAACTGAATTCCTATCTAACAACTTATGCAAAGGTGGACTCTAGGTAAAGACTAAATGTGAAAGGTAAAAGTTTAAGGATAAGAGTACCTTTCATTCACAAAGATGATAACCTATCTTTGTTAACTAATGACCAAGGGGATTTTTTTTAAAACAAAACTTCGAAAACACAAAACATGAGGCAAAAATATTTAATGAATTCAAAAATCAATATTAAAAATTTCTGTTCAACAAAGAGCACCATGAAAAATGTTAATAGAAAGAGGACAGAATGAAAAAAAAAGTTATTTATAATGTCCAAAACCAAAAAGAGACAATATTCAGAATGCACAAGAAATTCTCCAATCGATACGAAAAAGATAATAACGCAAACTGAGAAATGGGCAAAGGGGACCCAGAGGAGGGCAATTTTCAGAGCAGAAAATCCAAAGAATGAACAAGCATTTGAAGAGATGCTCAAAGTGATTAGTAAGTAAGAGTAAATGCAAATGAAAACAATGAGCTACTACTTTGCATCTCTTTAACAAGCAAAAGTTAAGAGGCTGATAATATACTGCTTGTGAAGTGCAGACAAGTGCAACTATTCAGAAGAGCAATCTGGCAATGTTTAGTCAAAATAAGTAAAGAAACATTCGTTGACCCAGAAATTCCACCTGTAGGTATACAGTATATCCCCCAAATAAATGCTTGAGCAGTTCCATTAGGGGACATGCACAAGAATATTCATGTTCATGTTCCTTGCAGCTTTATTTGTGCTGGTTGGGAGCTGAAGGTTACCTAGGTGCCCACTGCTAGCAGAGTAAATAGGTAAAAATGTGGTGGATACACACCTTGGGATATTATTAATAGAAAGCACTTAATTAGAAGCAACAGATTTACAGATAGTGGCATGAAAACATCTTTAAAATATTATGCTTAAAGGAAAAAAGTAAACAAATGAGATATATAACCCAATATAATTTATATAAATTTAAAAATACATGCACTCAAAATAAAAATATTCATTTTATAAGAACACATAAACCAAAAGATACATGTTAAATGTCATGGATTCTATGGGAAGGGGAATGGGAGTGGGGTATAAGGACAGAAAACAAGAGAAGGGGCCATGCATGGACCAGTGATGATAGTATACTCTAAGCCATTACCTCAAGACCGTCTACCCTGTGTGTAGATAATTCCACCTCTACCACTTCCCAGCACTCCTAGGACTATTGGAACAGGTCTTACTAGAGAAAATGCATGGATGGCAATCACCAAAACCATAAGTATGGACAGTGATGAGCTCACCAGTCAATGTGAGTCTTTATATACCCGTAAGTCTCATTCATAAACACTAGGAAGTGACGAGGAGGAGGAATAAGAAATTTCCTCTGCCTGGATCCCCCATCAAGGACATCTGCTATGGGTACTGCCTCCAAGTTCGGATACCCAGTTCACCTAGAATTGCTCTGAGTGTGCCATGCTCTGCTGCCCACAAGATCCATGCTGTCATGTCCTCATATGGATATGTGGGAACATGCGGGTGATGCAAAGTGCTACACAAATGAAAGGCATTGTTACCAGGTCTCAGCCACATTACTACTTGATTTGAAGGTCATTTATTGCTCTCTCAATTCCCTACACATTCTCTCAAGTCATAAGCTGTGTCTAAGGAAATAATGAGATATGCCTGGGAATTGGACAGTCCCCAAAAACACCCAATTAATTTATACCTCACCCCGTGGCTGTGAGACCAGCAACAGGAGACTTCTAGACAGGTAAACCAGGTAAACATCCTAACATAGTCAATTCAGTACAAGGACCCACGTGGCAATCCATCATTTCAGAGAGATGGAAAGTGTTAAAAGCAGAGAGAAAGCAAAAAGAAAAGAGGAGAGGAGAGAAAGACTAAAGTCCTTGCTTTGGTATTTAAGTATTGAAACATTTCAAATTAATTGTGTTCAGTGCTTATTGATAAAATTGTGTCATGCAAAGTTAAGTATTTGTAACTAGTGGGCAAAAACAAAGACAGTAAAACAAATTTTCATTGATTCTGCTGCTTAGTTCTTACCAAAAATTCGGGCCACCATATTTTCAGCATGAGATTAATATTTTTATGAATAAGAGTAATAAAGTTAGCAACTTTTTGGTATTCCTTTCCCCGTAAGAATACAAAAGGCTTGTCTAGACTGATACACAAGTGTAAAGACTGTCCATATGTTTTCAATAACATTTAGTATTTTATTCTCTATTCAATAAAGCTCTATGTGGTTTGAGACCCAGTTAGGGTTCCATTTGTGTATCATCTATGTACCTGAACCAATTACTACCAGCCAGAGAGTTCTTGCCAATAGTCTACAATTTCGAATGTTGGAGACCCAAAGGAAAAAGGAATTCCACAGAGGACTTTGGTTTTGGCATACGTTTCCTACTATATTTGGCCTGGTTTCATCAATGTCAAGATATTCATGCACCTTACCAGGGATCAAAATATTACTGCTATGTGTAATAGCATGTGTAACAGCTATGTGTAATAGAGATACACTGTGCATGACTTCAGTTAACAATCCCAAACTATAAAAACCTTTGTAGGTCGGGCGCGGTGGCTCACGCCTGTAATCCTAGCACTCTGGGAGGCCGAGGCGGGCGGATTGTTTGAGCTCAGGAGTTCGAAACCAGCCTGAGCAAGAGCAAGACCCCATCTCTACTAAAAATAGAAAGAAATTAATCGGACAACTAAAAATATATAGAAAAAATTAGCTGGGCATGGTGGCACATGCCTATAGTCCCAGCTACTTGGGAGGCTAAGGCAGGAGGATTGCTTGAGTCCAGGAGTTTGAGGTTGCTGTGAGCTAGGCTGACACCATGGCACTCTAGCCCAGGCAACACAGGGAGACTCTGTCTCAGAAAAAAAAAAAAAAAAAACCTTTGTAGCCACATGGTTTTGCACATGCTGGCTCCTCTGCCTAGAACACCTGCCCTCCATTGCTGGCTTGCCAACCCCAGTTTATCCTTCAAGCCTCGGTTTAAGAGTCCTCTCTTCTGGAAGACCTCTCCTGATTCCAGGCTGACTTCAGTGCTCCTTCTCCAATGCTCTAGCACACTTTGTCCACACTTGCCCTAAAGCTAATATGATACTCTATTCTAATTGCTTGTTTACATATCAACCCCTGCGTCAGACTGCAAATCCCCTGATGGCAGAGACTGTGTCTTTCCACTGAGGCAGTCATGAGATCCTGCACATAGAAGACACTTAATAAATGGCAGTTCCCCCTCCCCACTTCATCTTCTCTAGGGAGCTCTTCCTTAATGGTCAAAGTCTCTGCTGCTCAGTCTCCATCCTTTCTTCCCATTGTCAGTGCTGACCGCTATCTTTTCCGAGCTTCTAATCTGAAAGCAGCTGAATCCTGGTCCAGGAGGCACAAGAAGGTCTGGATAGACTCAGCAGGGAAGTCAGTAAATACAGACCAGTAAAATTCCCAAATCTATATGTCCACACTGGCTATTTTTTGTTAACCTTCCGTTTCCTTGTAGCAATAAACATCAAGACCTGAAAAGGGGAAGGGCTTGTGCACTTACATTCAGGTGAGCAAAAAAGAGGCAGCAGGGAGAGTTCATCTCACTCCTCAAGACTGGCTTGTAGGGAAGAGAGGCAGGGAGTGGCCACTTCACAAAAGAAAGGAAACTACCCAGACACCTAGGAATATTTACTAGGCAAAAGCAGCCACCTAGGTCCAGAGAAGCAGGTCTTCCACTGTTCCTCCAAGCTGCTTCAGAGAAAACAGTGCCACCTTCAGAGGCCTTGCCAGTCAATCAGAATTCACAGTGTGTCAGCTCTTCTGGGCTTTCTTCGTTGATGCTGGGAGCCGAAGGACTCCTTTTCTGGTACCAAAACACTTCTTTCTCCTTTCTTCTTCCTTTGAGAAAGCCGAGTTTGGGGAAGCATGCTATTAGTAGGATATATTGCAATGCAATGAAGTAAGCTTCTCATGAAACAACAGCAGCATGAGACCCATTAGTGCCTACCATCTCTCCCTTCCCCCAAACCCCTTGAAAGCCAATAAGGAGAGGTCAGGGCAGAGCACACAGAAGGGTCTCATCTAAGACGCTCAACTGATACCAACTTCTGTTAATTCGCTACTTTGATCACACCAAGGATTTTATATGTCATTTCCTTAACCACAAGCAACAAAACAAGCTGGGCAAATCTCTAGGTCCAGAGAAGAGAACAGCAGAGATGTTAATAACCGGAAAGTGCAAACAGTATACATTTCCCCACAAGACAGTGGAAAAGAGACTGGAGGTCACTCAGCTCATGTGAGATTCTGAAGAGCTTTCTGGTTCAGTCATGTTTCTAATCCCACTCATTAAGCTTCCAGAGTTTTTCTGTTTTAGAGTTAGACCTGGCCAGTAACTTCTCCCCCACTTAGGGGTGCCAGATAAAATACAGAACACCCAGTCACATTTGTATCTCAAATAAATAACCAGTGATTTCTTTTAAGTATGTATTAATACCAAATATTATATAGGACGTGCACATCCTAAAACTTGATTCTTTGTTTATCTGAAATTCAAATGTAACTGGGTATCCTGTATTTATATTTGCTAAATCTGGCACCTCTATATGACCCACCATTTGACACAGCTTTTTACTTTTCTGAGACTATAAGGGTTTATGTTTTAAGGAATTATCTGAAATTAAAGATTGCCTACATCCCTGCTGCGCTTCATTAAGCATTCACAACTATCGCCAATCTCCAAAGTTGATTAAAGTAGCAAAGGGTAATACAATACATTGGAGTTTCATTTTTTTCCCTACTCAACTTCTGGAATAGTGTACTGCAAATGGAATGGCCATAAGGCAATCTAAACAGAAAAAGGTGGAAAAGAAACAAGTTATGAATAAATCATAGATGTTTATCAATTCTTGAATAATCTGGATTTGATTCCAGTTTTATTGTGTGGTCTTGTTCCTTTTTCCTCCTAATTTTGTTGCAAGTATTGGACAACAAATGAGCCACTTACAACGAAACCAAGCTAAACATTGAATCAAAGAATGAAGACAATTTCACTTTTATTCAACACATGTTTAGCTCACTCTCCAGTGGAGGTCTTTTAAGACAGTATGATAAATCAAAACATATTTTTGGCATATTTCTTTAGTAAAAACAAACAAAAACCTGTTTCAGGGCAGTAACCAGCATTGGGAATTTTTATAAGAAAAGTAGAGTTTATCAAACCCGGTCAAAAATTTTTCAAACAAATCACATTTTAAGCCTTAACATGAAAGTAGTTTCCAATGGAGACACCCAAAGATTGCACTGAGAGTTGGATTCTCCTCTCCACTCCCAGAAACAAACAGTGACAGAATCAAAAAAGAGGTTCAGGGAACAATTAGAGGAGGAGATGGTATTAACTTTATCTTTGGTATTCAATGTGTGCTAAGAGCGCAGGACATCTTAAGTACATTAATCTTTACGTTAACCCCATGAGATTAATAGAAAACAAAAATCTCAGAAGAGATTAAATATCTAGAAAGGTTACATAGCTATTAAGGGGCAGTTTTAATTCAAGAATAGATTTAGAATTCCAAAGCAATGTTTGCCAAATGTAGACTTAGCACCGATTTTATTTTTATAATCATTAAATATAATATTTTATTTAATTTTCCTGACATTGTGAGAAAGTGCTATTGAGTAAAAACATTAAATGAGATAACAATATTTGTAGTCAAGATCAGTTTTAAAATTATTTGAAACTTTTTTATATTTTAATAGATTTAGGGGGTACAAGTGCAATTTGGTTACATGGATATAATGCATAGTGGTGAAGTTTGGGCTTTTAATGTCACCATCACATGAATTGTGTACATTGTACCCATTAAGTAATTTTTCATCCCATACCCCCCTCCCACTCTTCCACGCTCTCCCCCTTCCAAGTCTCCAGTGTCTATTATTCTACTCTCTATGACCATATATACACATTATTTAGCTCCCACTTACTTACAAGTGAGAACATATAGTATTTAACTTTCCAAGTTATTTCACTTTAAAATGATGGCCTCCAGTTCCATCCATGCTGCTGCAAAAGACATGATTTCATTCTTTCCTATGGTTGAGTAGTATTCCGCTGTGTACATATACCACATTTCCTTTATCCAGTCATCCACTGAGGGACACTTAGGTTGATTCCCTATCTTTGCTATTGTGAATAGTGCTGCGATAAACATATGAGGGCAGGTATCATTTTGATGTATTGATTTCTTTTCCTTTGGGTAGATACCCAGTAGTGGGATTGCTGGATCAAATAGTATTTCTATTTTTAGTTCTTTGAGAAATCTCCACACTGTTTTCCATAGAGGTTGTAATTCACATTCCCACCAACAGTGTAAAAGTGTTCCCTATTCTCCACACCCTCACCAGCATCCATATGTTTTTTGACTTTTTAATAATAGCCATTCTGACTGGTATAAGATGGCATCTCATTACGGTTTTAACAAATTATTTGAAACTTTCAACTTTCCCTGGGTCTGTTTTCAATCCTAACCAGTCATCTTTTGGGTGGGGGAGCATATCCACCCCCATCTTCCAGCTCTCCATCTCTGGCACACAACGCACTCCACAAAACTGCTAAGGTATTGCTGAACTATCTACCACTTTGCTCTGAGAGCACATAAGACTGAAGGGATTATAGAATGAAATCTAACTGAAAACTTATAGATAACTTTTGTGAGTCTTTCTAATGCAGATGAATGTCAAGAATTCCACCGGGCAGTCTCTGTCCAAGTGTCCACTCACCTCACCACAGCCAATAGGGATGGGATGAGGAATAGGGAAGCCAAAGACTTTATCTTTTTTGAGTTTGCATCCAGATGTGGGCCACAGAGAAATAGAACTATAGTCATTCATTATTATTTATAGCCAGAATTTATTGAACATTTCCCTGTTGTCAAGCACTAAATACACACTATTTTAGCCCCTAAAACGACGATAAGAGGTAGATACTGTTAAGATCCCCAATTTACACATGAGGAAAGTGAAGTGTAAACAGAGATTAAGTAACTTGCCATTGCCCACAGCTAGCAGGAGATGGCACAGGATTCAAATGCAGGCAGTCTGACCTCTGTCTGCAAAATGCTGAGCCACAGTCACCATGCTCACCTAATCCCCATGTAACGGTAGCCCAAAGAACTCACTTCCTCAATTTTTGTTTAGTTTTATTCATTCTTTCAAGAAGTAGTATAAATACTATGCCAGGCACTAGGCATATAGCTGGTAAACAGTGAGAAAACAAGACAGAGTCCTGGCCCTGTTTCATGTGCATTAGAGTGTAATAAAGGAGATCAAAAATGCTAATAAGTAAACAAGAAAAATTAAAGTTTGATAGCTGCTCTAAAGGAAAGGAAAGGTGCCATGAGCAAGGAAATAGAAGGGACCTACTTGAGATGAAGTGGAAAGTGAGGGAGAGCTTCTCCAGAAAGAAAACATGTAAGCTGGGCCTTGAAGAAAGACAAAGAATCAAACGAGAGCCAGACACAGGAGCCAAAGAGAGTTCCGGGAGAAGGAACGTGGCATCAATGCGGGAGGGAGCCTGGGGTGCTGCCAGAGGGAGCACGTGTGGCATGACCTGGGGCACATGCATGAGACACACATGTTTTAATAGCTGTGATGACACGCCTACTGATATTATAGATTAGCCTACAAAAGGAAGGGAACCTTCTCCAGTGGAGCATTATTTATTTTATTTTTAAAAATAACAAAGCTGACCCTTTGGGATGTTTGTGCTAGGAGGTCCAGACAGAGGGCCTCACTGTTAACAGCCCACACAGAGGTCCCTGCAGCCTTTCAGGGAAGTCTTTCTGTGTTGAATCTGTAATTCCACAGGCAAGTACCCTGAAACTTTTTAACTGCTTAAAATTAAACAATTAATGAAAGTATTTGTGAACTATTTTATGAACACAAAGAGGAGGGATACAAACAACAGGGATACAAGCAATGTGGCACTAACTTTTTAACTGAGAGAAGAGCAGGGCTGGAGCATGGACTTAGCCACCAGAATTTGTCACCGCCTCTGGTGTGATGTCATAGCCAGGCAGGGAGGAGGGCTGAGGCTCAGTAGGAAATGCCTGTGCACAAAGTCCTAAACAACAGTTCTCATTCCCTGGAGCTGGAGCCAGGAAGCCTGTAGCTTTCCTCCTGTTTGCTGGCAGGCACCAGGCGCTCCCAGACAGGACTCACCTGAGTGCTGCCTTGTCCAGACCATATCAAAAATGCAGCTTTGTGCTGACTGAGAAATAACTTTTTTTCTGGAACAAGATTCTGATTTTTCTGACGCTAATGACCTTAAACAAGATGGAGGATTTGAAATTTGATGCAACAGGGCGCATAAGTTTTGACTATGTGCAGGGAATTCGTCAACCCACACCCACCTGTGACATCTGGGATCAGATCTGGAATTTTCAAGCCAAGCCTGATGACCTGCTTATTGGTACCTATCCTAAAGCAGGTAAGTGGAAGGGTATGGAAGAGAAGGTGAAAAGTTAGGAAAGTAAGTGGGAAGGATTATTAATAATGAAATAAATAAGTTGATCTGGGTTTGAGTGGAAAACTGTTTACTGGACAGAGTCACATGGCTAAGACAAATTACTTCTGGAAACTGAAACCACACAAAAAATGTTAAAATGACCGACAAATATTAAGAATGTAATTTTTCCTATGATGCACATGTTTTTACTTCCCCAAGAGAGAGTAAAACAGCCAAGAGCAAAAGAGTAGACTTGTTTATTTATTCATTCCCAATCTAGGCCCTTATTGCAGATCTTGCAAAGAGCTGCTTTGGGTATGCAAGCTAGATCCTGAGGCTGATTTAGGAACAAAATAGGGGAACTTGGGTTCTGCAATGCTGATTTCACCTCAGCAGCCCTCAGGAGCCCACCCAACTCAGGGTTGGAGAAATATTCTTCTGATTTCCACCTTCCTTCATAGTAAGTTGTCAACCTACTTCCTTATTTCAACAATCAGTTTAACAAAGTTGTGTAGGAGTAAGATTAACTTGAGCCCAGCCACATTATAAAAATTTGGGGATGAGCAGGGGGAAATAGTTCTCTATAGATATCTAGTAAATATCTACATATTTACTAAAAATACAGTATTTGATCCACACCCAAATTGCATATACATTTGCTCTTCGCAAAATCAAGCCCGCTGTCAATAATTCCTTTCACACATATACACAACCCAAAAAAATCTAAACCTCAGCATTTTCTGAGACTGTTCAAACTCCTTTCATGTCTTTATCTCTTGAGATCCTAATAGAAGACTCTGTAGGCATATGGAGGCCTTAGTTTCCTCTCTGTCCTTTGGTTTCATGTTGGTCCTGATTTTTCAATCTTACTCATCAGGAGCCTACTTAGGACCAAATTTTTTTCCGGCTATTTAATTCTCTTTATTTACAGTTTGTGTTCTATGCAAATCAATTCCATAACATGAGAGGTTCCTATGAATCAAAGCATAAATACACAAATACAATATACAATCCCAAATATTGTAGATGTATGGCATCCTGATACATATTCACACACACGGTAGTTTCAGATCTGTTCCAACTAGTTGTTCCCATGTAGGCTTTTAAAGATGGGGAAAAAATGACTTTGGTCATCAAAACTACTATAGCCATGTTAGATGCTGGAACATCTAGACATCAGTGTGACCATGTGAACAAAAGATTTCAGGGAATGTCTATTTTTTAAACGGTTTCTGTGTGTTGAAGCAGTTGTAAAAGATTTACTGCAGAGGCTGGGCATGGTGGCTCATACCTGTAATCCCAGTACTTTGGGAGGCTAAGGATGGAGGATCACTTGAGGCGAGGAGTTTGAGACCAGCCTGAACAACATGGTGAGACCCTGTTTCTACAAAAAATAGAAAAGTTAGCCAGTGTGGTGGCGTATGCCTGTAGTCCCAGCTACTGGGAGGCTACTTGGGGCAGGAGGATCATTTGAGCCCAGGATTTTGAGGTTGCAGTGAGCGATGATAACACCCCTGCACTCTAGCCTGGGCAACAGAGCAAGATCCTGTCTCAAAATAAATAAATAAAGAAGATTTACTGCAGAATTAAGCCCACTTTTAGGCTTGGGATCAGGTTCTAACTATCTAAAAATATTGACTGATAACAAAAAGCACTCCAAGTGTTGCTATCCTGATCCATAGTTGTTTAAAAGAAAAAACAAAAAACGAAACAAACAAAAAAGGCATTTACAGAAAGAGTATAAAAGTTTTCGTGAATTTAACGCAAGTTACCTTCCAGTCTTCACTTCCTAAATACTTGATTTACAGTTTTTGGCTCCTTCACATTCTTGCCTTTTTAATTTTCAACATATGCAGAAATAAAAAGCACTTTGAAATTAGTTGAGGTCAATGCAGTTCTACTCTTTGGAATCAGTGTAGCTAAATGAATCTGGTGCACTTGTTGAATGGAAATAGGTGATGGGAAATGCCTACCATCTGACTCTATAAGGATAAGCAAGAGGTACTCATGATGCTTGGACTTAGCATAGATTCCAATCCATCATTGCCCTGAAGTATCAATTATTACATAAAAGGTCAAATTCAATGTCAACTCCAAAGTCTCATAGGAAAAAGAGTTCAGTTCCCAAGAGAACAGTGATAGCTTAACACTGTAAAACTTCATCTATACAGGCATTAAATTAGTATTACTGAAACAATACATTGAGGATTTACAGTAACACCTGGATGACCCTTCTGATGTACATATAAATAGAATCATGGAAGCTTTTCATATTACCTGTTTTACGGCCTTATAGAATTAATGGACCAAATGAACTGACTCTCTATTCCACATCACGTACTTTATTTCTAGACAAGATAAAATCTATTCTTATTTTAAGGTAGTTTGAAGTGTCCATATTTCTTAAGGCACATTCAAAGGAAATCATGTCTTAACAAATTTTGGATGCTGCCTCTCTTCATCTTATACATGAATCTCCAGCAGACTTAATATTGGCATCCATCATCTAGTCAAACCCTTCACATGTTGTTCAAACCAATCAAATTTGGGACTCTCAACATTTTCTGTGTCAATAAAAAAAGGTATGGAATCAACAGATTCAATGAAGACCTGTGTTTTCCTTGCTGCACTGGACTTCTAGATGCCATTTGGATTAGGTTTAGAAAATGTGAATGTATAGATGTCTCTTGGCCTGAGTCTCTTACTAGTAGAGATGTAGAAGAAAGAGTGAGACCACGAGGAGTCTGACTATTGATGGCAGGGCACTGCCAGCCACATTGCTGGTGGCATTAGCTAGACTTGGCATGGCCAAGGTATTCTGAGAGAAGTTACTTGAAAGTGTTAGAACAGCTGTTTGATTTGAATAAATCTGTGTAGGCAGGAGCAGTGCCAGAAGCAGAAGCTTCAGCACAAGCATAGCCACCATTGCTCTGCCTTTGTTGGTGCATCTCACAGGATGCTGGCAGAGTGGAGATCCACTGGCTTTGAGCAGGCACTGGCAAGGTGTCAGGATCAAATTTCTAAGTGTAAATGTCTAAAAGTAGCCCCTGGTGAGTATCACATCTCCCTGTCTTAATTTCATCCACAACTTGACTTGATTGTCATTTCAGTACACTGTTTACTAATTAATCTTTTCTCTACCTGCCAAATGTGAGCATTAAGATCTGGTTCATTTAAGTTTTTCATGGCATTAATGGAGTTTAAGCAATTCAAAAAACACACTCAAAAAATAAAATGCTTCCCATCTAAAGTAATATTTAATCATCACTAAAACCTTACACATTAATGAAGGCTATTTTTATTAGAGAGAAGAAGAAACAAGCATAGATGGCAAAAACAGTCCACCCTAAATTTCTAAAATTATAATAAATACTCTAAATGAACCAAGAAAAAAATATATCATTGACCTCTAAAGAATGAATTGAGAAGTCATTCAACTCATCCCTGAAACTCTAGTGATACTTGAACCTACCCTCATGTTGACTTATGGCTATAAATTCAGAGTAAACACAGAAAACTAGTACAAACAGCTGTAACATTCTTTGAGTAGACAGCAAAAGAAATCCCAGCCCTGTGCCCTGTAATGAAAGTTAGTGCCAGAAAATATAGGAGACCAACCCATCCAGGATATAAAATGTAATTTTTAAATTGTTTTCTAACCTATGCCCTTATTGCAGACCTTTAAAAGCACTGAATAGAGAATATGGGAAAGGAAGTCTATAATGAGAGTTGCTGCCAAAGAATATAGGAAAGATCAACCCAAAAAACCATCCTAAAATAACCCAACATCCTCCCAACCTGGATTTTGCCAGAACATCTAGTGTAATAGACCTTCGTCAAAGGGTGAAGATTCAGTTGGTAGCATGATATAATTATACCAGTCAGGATCAGTGCAGGACACAGATAGACTGAAGCTCAGGGACATAGGCCCTTCTGCTTGTGGCTGTGGTGACAGTGGTGATGCAGCTTCTTGGGTTTAGGGAAGTGGGCTGTGGAACGCGGAATGGCCTCTGCAAAATTTCTATCTGTTGGAGCTACCATCAGCAACCACCACTTCAGGAAGGATGACATCTACCTACCGTCTGCCTTCCAAATCTCAGGCTAATGCTATCATTGGCAGAATCTAAATAGCATTCAGAATCTTAGTGGCAAAGGAGTCTAGGGAATATACTTTTTAGCGTTTCAGCCCCTGAGATAAGGGGAAATCAGAGAAAAGAGTGAAAATGGATACTAGTGCTAATGTTTAATATCAAGTCCAAGCACTAATCATTCATTTATTCAGCCAGCAAATGCTAAGTGTCTCCTATGCTATGTGCTTGCGGAAAAAAGGCAGTTTGAAAACCACATAATCATTACTCTACAGGAGATTACAACCTGGTGAGAAAGACCTTTTATTCTGCCTTTCTTTGTTTTTGTGTTTGTTTGTTTTCCCCATGATTTAGCTGCATTGTCCTTACGAAAGGCAGAATGTCATGACGGAAAGAATACAAAGAAGAAAAAAAAGAAACAATCAAAATTAATGGTTGTGACAGGAAAAAAAATAAATGTATATTCATCAATGTCCATGCCAAATTGGAGTATGTGTATAAAAATTCATGTTATGATAACATAAAATATAAATAGGAAATGATGTCTTCTGAATTCCATTGTAAACCTAGCTTTAAAATTCACATAGATGTTCTAACAAGTATTTGATCATATTTTAAGGAATGTAGTATACTAAATGTCTATGCATTTTTATCTTATGTGTGGAATAAGGAACAACATGGACTCAGGAGATAGTGGACTTAATACAAAATGACGGTGATGTTGAGAACAGTAAACGAGCACCTACTCATGTACGATTTCCTTTCATCGAATGGATAATCCCATCCGTAGGATGTGGTGAGTATGGAATAGCCACACTTAACTACGGTACTTAGAATTTTTACTACCAAATTGCACTTATCAAAATTCTAGGCATTCAAACAATTATTTATGGGTTTTGTAGCTTTGTTTTTTTTTTTTTAACTGTGTCTGGCCATTGCTATACTACAGACATTTCGTAATGGAGTTGTTTATATAGTAAGTTAAATTTTGGATTCTCTAATTAGAAGTGAATTTTATTTCACAAGGATGAGCCCAAATAAGATAACCATGGTAGACGTGTTTGAATTTTTTAGGTTCCTATTTATTTGGTTGATTGCGATGGTTAGGAATTGTTCTAGCCAAAACATCTGTTCACACACTAGACTCATTCTCTCAAATCAGATCTACAGACAGTACAGTATTCTTGCAGATGCCTTGCATTGTTCCTAAGGTAGTAATAATGGAAGTTGCAAGATTTTGAAGCAAATAGAGAAATATAGTAGAAAATGATTGAAAACCAATTTTGCAGGTTTGGAACAAGCTAATGAAATGCCCTCACCACGGATCCTGAAAACGCATCTTCCCATCCACTTGGTACCACCATCCTTCCTAGAGAAAAACTGTAAGGTAAAAAACAAAAGGAATTCAGAGTTGTACTCCTTAGAACAACCTTAGAGTAGTCTTCAATCAATTTCCTCTTAAAACACTTCACTTGTTAAAAAAAAAAAAAAGTCCAGCTCCTCATAATAATCAATATGAAAATTGATATAAATCCTTTACATCTCCCATAAAAGCCAGGATCACAAGAATGTAACATCAAAAAACTCATTTGTATGAAATGTATCCACTCTGACTTCTGGGCAATCACTATATATAGATCTAATCCTGTTTTTGCTTCTTCCCTTCCTCCCATCATTCCCAGATAATCTATGTAGCAAGAAATCCCAAGGATAATATGGTGTCCTATTACCATTTCCAAAGAATGAATAAAACACTTCCTGATCCAGGAACATGGGATGAGTATTTTGAGACTTTTCTGGCTGGGAAAGGTAAGATAATTCAGCTTTTATTTCCTTCCTTTCTCAAAATCCTCAAACACCCTACAAGGAAAGAATCATTTCCTTAGACCAGTAAGGGTCTGCCTGCTTTAATGTGACACTCCCCCTCTCTTCAGGAGAGCACTAATCAAGGGATTCTCCTTTCAGTATAATATTTGTTGGGCGGACCTCTGTGACTCATTGCCCTGTTTTTTATCCCATCTTCCAGTGTGCTGGGGTTCTTGGTATGACCACGTGAAAGGATGGTGGGAAGCCAAAGACCAATACCGTATTCTCTACCTCTTCTATGAGGAAATGAAGAAGGTGAGGACAGTGCCATCTAATATGTTCTCATTGGACCATAAAACATTTAAGTCATAATGTGTTGACCCCATCAGGGACTCGAAGGAAAAAACTCTTAGTAATTCCAATTAATAAAAAAGAGAACAATATGGGTCACCGTGTTAAAATGACTCATTTCTGGAAAGTTGAGCATTTGTATGATATTTTTTTTAAGTGTTAACACATGCCATGTTACTGGTTACTGTCATTAATCCATTTTAATATTCTTTTTAAACTCATTATATTAACTGTTCACTTTTCTTTTGACTCTGATCATAGAACCCAAAGCATGAGATTCAGAAGCTGGCAGAGTTTACTGGAAAGAAACTAGATGACAAAGTTCTAGAAAAAATTGTCCATCACACTTCATTTGATGTTATGAAGCAGAATCCAATGGCAAACTATTCCACACTTCCTACTGAAATCATGAACCACTCCATTTCTCCATTCATGAGAAAAGGTTTCTATATTTTCTTTTAGCCATAATCTTAAAAGAATTGTCCAAGATTTCAGAGTATTTGGGGAGTTTTCTATGGTTAGGAAAAATAATATCTTTAATGAATGATTTTGGGAAAAGAAGTATTTAAGAAACCACTAATGAAACGAAAATATTTAATTAGCCACTATGGGAGAGTAAGATTTGGTGTCTAAATATAACCACCTATTCCTACTTTGCCTCCAGAGTTCTGGCTGATAAGGTGAAAATACACAGAATTAAATCAGATGGGGCAAAGAATCCATTTTATAGGAGGCCCTATGTTATGAGAGTCATTCATTCAAAAGTCCTTACTGAGGGGCTTCTATGTGCCAGGCACTGTTCTAGGCATAGTTTGGAGAGGTGGACATAACACAAAAATTCCTTCTGTCATGGAAATTATATTTGAGTAGTAAGAAAAATAAGAAGAATACACAGGATGATAGATGACGGTAAGAAAAATAAAACTGGGAAAGGTAACACAGATTACAACTAAAAAATCTGGGGACTCTTCTTTATTCTTCCTCAAAACTATACCTTAAGACCTCCCAGAAACAGGCCCTTCTTGATCAGCTTATAGCATGGAAGCTACAGGCATGAGCAGCCACCATGCTTAGATGTGCAAGAGGGCACAGAGAAAGACATGAAAGCCCCTCAGGCCCGCTGTTTTAACACGGTGGTCTCATTCCCTGACTAAAGTGGCTAGGTGGGTAACAGGCTCCCTGCCGCACAAGTCAGACAGGAAATTCTTCTTCCCTTCAGCATAAGAAAGTCACAGGATAGCAAGAGAAATTTTTTGTCCAATACTGCCATTCCTGGAAGGTGGAGGAGAAATCACCACACAGAAACAGGAGGATAGAGAAGCACGAACTCCTCCAACAGCTACTGAGTCTCCCACGTGACTGTGTTTCAGGAGCAGTGGGAGATTGGAAGAAACACTTCACTGTGGCTCAGAATGAGAGATTTGATGAAGACTACAAGATGAACATGGCTGACACCAGTCTAACTTTCCACTTTCAACTCTAGTAAGGAAGAAAAAGAACTAAACATTTCTTAGTTATTACCCAGTATATTTGGGTAATAACGCAAAGTTTAATAATCAGACCAACTGATGTTGGATTCAGGTTCTTTGTTAATTGTGTTTGCTCTTGTTCACTCTACTAAAAAGATAACCTAAAAATAAAAAGACAAGTGATAGAGCTAGAGAGGTTAAGAGCAAGGTGAAGACTGGAAGCAGAGTGGAGACGTGGAAGGAGGGAAGTTCAATAACTTACTAGCTACCATCCTGGTATCACTGCCAATTATCATTACATTTAAGTTTTCTATAATCATGTGTTAACATATCTAAAATGCTTCCGTCCTCGTATGAGAAATACACTAATGTATTCAGATTAAGCTTTTGTTCAAGTTAATTTTTTTAAATGCATCACTAAAATGTATAAATAGTGACTATTTCTTCCAGCAATTTCTTGATAGCCAAGTAACCATCAAGTGACTCAATTTCTTCCTGGAACCTTCCAATTCACTTCAGGGTTCCAGGGTAATACATCCACTCCCATATCTCACCAGCCTATATATTAAATTGAACTCACTCTCCCACCCCCAGCTAATGTTACAGTCCACTCCTGGAGTCACCTCTTGGCTCGCCTTTCCCAATGCCTCCACAATCATATTCTAATCCATCAACAATATCTGTCAGTTTTAATCTATGAAGTATTTTATGGTATTTTCATCTAACCACTCATTGTTTTCCTTCTATTTCTACAGCCATCCTCCTGGTTCAGAAACCTCTTACCTCTTGCCTAGACTACTTCAATGGCTTCCTAAGTCATTTCTCTGTTTTTCACACATTTAGTAAAGTAATTTTCCTAAAACAAGACTCTAATTATGTTGCTTTTTAGCTCAAAATCCTTCAATGACTGAATTTTCACTTCCTGAAAGATATATCCCAAGATTTTACCCATCAATTCGAAGGCAGCTATAACCACATGACTCCGACCTTCCTTTACAGCTTGATTTCATCTTCCAAACTACTCCATATTTCAGCAAATTAGCCTCCTCACTGGGCCCTGATCATATGTCCCAGGTTCCTACCCTCCTGTTTTATTTACACCATGCCTCCACCTGGAATTTCCCTTCCTTTCTTTCTACCTATCCAAAATGTATAACACATTTCAATAACCAGCTCATTCATCCTAGAAATACTGCAATCTGAAAAGCACATTTGCTTCTCTGAAGTCCTCTACACTTGGCATAATTCTTTCTTGATTAAAATTAAAGTGTATTATAGAATTATATTGTATTTCTGTATTTCTCTTTTGTGCTTATTTAAATTTTCATTTGTTTATTTTTTTCTCCAAGATAGGGACATTGCTGTATACCTCACTGCATATCAAACAGCACATAACATGCTCAAACACAAGTGGCTGAAAAAAACGTATCAGTCAGGGAAATTATAAAAAGTGAACTTTTTATATCCCAAGTAGACAGTTTCTAATAACCATTATCATCTATAGCTGTGCTATCCAATATATTAGATAATAGCTACATATGACTATTTAAATTTAAATTAATAAAAAACTAAATAAAATTAAAATTCAATTCCTGATTTTGACCAGCCAAATTTCAACCACTCAGTAGCCCCATGTGGCTAGATGCTACTATATTGGACAGTGCAGATTCTAAAACATTTCTATCATTAGAGAAAGTTCTATTGGATAAGACCCTTTATTTTTACAACAACCCTTTGAGTTTGGCATTATTATTCTCACTTTATAGCTAAGAAAACTAAAACTAAAGTTCAGAGGCATTAGGTAAGTTGCTCAAATGAGAAATGCTGCAACCCAGTTTCAAACACAGCTCCAGTGGCTCCAAAGCTTGGGTTTTTAACTGCTCACAACAGAGTTTCTCCCTCCTGTTCCTGCTACAGTCTCACCACAGGTGTCCATCATGACCACTGCTCACTAAAGACTGCCCAACATGGTCCCCGAGCCAATGAGAGTGCATACGGGCAAGATGCTGGTTATTCCCTACTCATGATCAAGTGAAGCTTAGCAATAGTCCACTCAAGGGCTACACTGTTCCCACTGTCTAAATGCTCTGAAGTGGACAGAGCCCTAAGCCCACAGCAGCCTCTCAGTTGGCACCTATTGCATGTGCTCACTTTTGAAATCTGCCCTTTAAGCCTTTATATCTCTAAGGTTTCCCCAGAATTGGGTATAGCAGGGATCTGCAGAGCCTGATCTCAATGTAGTGCCTTCTGTGGCTGTGTACCAATTCTCCCCCGTCATATCCCCACTCTCCAGGACTTTAAAGTCCATTACCTGACCTGCTGCCTTTGATAGACAATTCAGGGGAAGTGAGCTGGAGTTCAGCCAGTGGCTTTTACACCTTTGACTTTACTCTCAGGCTGCACCTCTTACTTTCCTGCAAACCCGCTCCATACTTCCAGCAGGGAAACCAATCTCTATGCGTTGGTTACTAAGCTCCAGTCTCAATTAGACCAAATCAAACTGACCTTCACTTGGCCTGTCACTCAAGTCTTCTGAAACTAGTGATTAGCATATTATACTCTAGATTTATTCAAGATTATTTCCATTTCATCAGAGAATTACAATAATGCATTTAGATTTTGGAACCCTTCTAATAACACTGAGTCTGTAAAAACGGTGTGCACATCCAGTGTTTTGTCACACCTGAGTAATAACCTTCGACCTCATGGAAGAAGTCTGGACTTGAACCAAGAAAATCAAAGCTCATGTGTAGAGATGCAAAAAGTAAACTACTGCAATAAAATACCAATATTATGATTCTATGTAAAACATTTTTAAAAACCCATAATGCTAAGAGGAGATTTGGTGTGACTAACAGGCTTCATGAGGCCACCTGACTCTTGTCTACTGGTGAAGAATATAATTTTAAAAATAAATACATGCCATACTAATTCAAACTTAAGTCCAGTGTTAAAGAAATAAAAATTCACCCTAGGATTAGAAATATACAATGAAACAGAAAATTAGAAAGCAGACAGTTTCTGTATTACCTGACTTGAAGCGCTAACAGTAATACTAGCATACTTCAGAGGCCAGGTTGGATGCCACTGAGAACAAAGGAGGTTGTTACAGCACCTGAGAGATTGCAGTATTGGAGAGAGACACCAGGGGGAGCAAGAGGTTAAGAGCTCCCAATTTAAAAAAAAAAAAAAAAAAAAAAAACAGAGACAAACCTCTTTAACTGGAAACTCCTGGAAATGAAAGTCTGTAAAACTGGAAGAGGTAACAGTTTTTTTTTAATGTCCAAATCTCAACAAAAGATCACAGGCACACAAAGACACAGGGAACCACAGCCCAATCAAAGGAACAAAATAAATCTCTAGAAACCAAACCTAAAGAAATGGAGATCTATTAATCACCTAAGAGAATTCAAAATAACCATCTTAAATATGCACAATGAGCTAAAAGATAACACAGAAAGACAATTAAATGAAATGAGGAAAATGATGCATGAAAAGTAAGAATATCAATAAAGAGATAGAAACTAGTATAAGAACCAAACAAATTCTACAGCTAAAGAATAGAATAACTGAATTTAAAAATTCACTTAGAAGAGTTCAAAAGCAGACATGATTGGATAAAAGAAAGAATCAGTATAATATACATTAATGTAAAATGTATATATAATATGTAGCATATTATATATATATATACACACACATACTATGATGTTCTAACATCTTAAAAAACCTTCCTGGCTGGGGAGAGACTGTCCCTCCTGGAGTTAGCCAATTCTAACAGGTAACAGGGCTCAGCCAGGAGAGTACCTTCAATATACAAACTAAAAATCCAAAGCCATTCCTTCTCTACCTGGCCCATATACCACAGGAGGCAGGATTCCTCTGCCTTAATCACCCAGGGTCAGGTACCAAACAACTAGAGATCACCAAATAACTTAGGTATCACCAAAATTATTCAAACTAGCTAACTTTAAGCTATTTATTCTGCCCTGCCTTGTATTTCTCAGGTAAATAAACCCCTATAAAGGCTCACTCTGGCCTAAACCTTCTCCTCGCTCCTATTTTCTGCCTCCTGCCCCCCTAAGTGGCCCTGTGTGCATGCTGTGCCCCCTTTCCTAGAAGGTGTAAATATAATAAGACTTGTTTTTCTGAGCCTCTCCTGCATCTACTCTTGTGACCATATCTGACTACCACATAAAAGAACACAAAACAATCAGTGAACCTGAAGATAAGTCATCTGAAATTACTGAGTCAAGGGGCAAAAAAGAAAAAGAATGAGAAAAGTAAAGACAGCCTAAGAGACTTGTGGGACTCTGTTAAGCAGAACAACTATTCACTATGAAGTTCCAGAAGTAGAAGAGAGAGAGAAACGGGAAGAGAGATAATTTGAAGAAATAATAGCTGAAAATTTCACAAATCTGAGAAAAGAATTCAAAAGAATTCTGAGAAAAGAATACAAAATTCAAAAGGCTCAATGAACTCCAACTAGGATAAACCCAAAGAGATCTACTTTGAGACATATTATGACAAAACTATCAAAAGTCGTGGACAAAGAATCTTGAATGCAGCAAAAGCAAAGCAACCCATCAAATACGATGGAACTTCTATTAGATTACTAGTAGCTTACTCAGCAGAAATCTTGCAGGCCAGAAGGAAGTACGACGATATATTAAAATGACCGAAGGGAAAAAACTGCCAACCAAGAATAGTATATCAGCAAACCATCCTTCAAAAATGGAGAAATTAAGAATTTCCCAGAAGAACAATAGCTGAGGGAGTTCATCATCACTAGACTTTCCCTAAAGGCAATATAAAGGAAGTCCTTCCAGTTGAAATCAAAAGATGCTATTCAGCCACACGAAACCATATGAAAATATGAAGCTCCTGGTAAAAGTAAATATATAGGCAAATATAGAATCCCATAGTATTGTAATGTTGGTGTGCAATTCACTTTTAATTCTAGTATGCTCTTTAAGAGACAAAAGGAAAAAAGCCTATAAATCATTGTTAATGGATACAAAATATTAAAAGACATAATTTGTGACATCAGTAAATGAAGTGGGGAGGTAGAGCTATAAAGGAGTAGAGGTTTTTATGCAATTGCAGTTAAGTTTTTTATCAGTTTAAAATAACAGATTGCTATAACTTTAAGATGATTCCCCTGGGAGGAAAACCATTTTTCTGTTATAGGAAGCCCAGGCCAGTCACCCTGGGGCAGTGGGGGAACAAGTGCCTGGTGCGTTTGCTCGAAAACAATCACCATCTTCCCACCTTCCACCCCTCATCCTTGTATAGTGTAAAACTTGATTAAAGTTGCATCTGAGAACAATTTGAGAGAGAAGGGGACAAAGGCCAAGAGAAATTCATTTCTTGCCTGCCTAGACTATGGGTCACCCCCAAAGTTAGACCAACGGCACAGATATACCGAACTCTGGTCTAGATAACAACCTAAATATTCCTGTACAAGAGCATAAGCCGACAAGATTTGTAAGGAGACAAATCTAAACAAACCAGTTCAATTTAAGAATAAACATCCAACAAGAGAAAGCCTAATAGTCAATAAAACTTAGGAGAGAAAAAAATTAAAATGAATTATTCTGAACTTACTGAATAATAAAACCAACTGTATGTGTCTTGTCAAAGTGGGTAAAATGATATTTATTTTATAATATAATTATCTTCAGAAGCAGAACAAGAATGATTTGGCCTTCTTTTCTTGTGGCCAAACAGATCTCTACTGTGTATAAGTGGGTCAATGACAATCAACGTGTACCTGAATATGGCTTACATAATAAACAATCTTGACTTTATCTTTACGTAAGAACATGGTAGCTTGCTAAGAACAACAAAAATTTGAAAAACAGGTTCTTGTGAGAGGCAGGTGTCCAGAGCTGGACAAAAGAAGAGTCATGTAGGATAGATTGTAGTTTAGATTAGGACAAAATCCTGAACCAAAAGACTGAAAAGACAGTCTGGGTACTTGAACGAGTGTCCTGGAACCAGAAGAGACTGAATTTGGAAACATGATAAAAAAATTAAAACCAAACCAATAACAGCTGATCTAAAGTCAATCTTTGAATCACTTCCACATATCTATGATTACCTAACAGGCATGGAGTCTTCACCAGGAGACTAGAAGCATCACTGTCTGTAGAACTGCATTTAATATCGATTCTAGAAAGCTGTATTCAGCCTGTGCTGATACAATCACACAAAATGAGAATGGGAAGTCTGAATGGGGTGAGGCAGGGAGCCTACTAACTCTTACAACACGTTGTATGCCACATTGTATGCATCCTTCATAATGTTGGATTTAAATAAATACACACAAGCATGCAAACAAGAGACCCCCAAGTTCTTCTGATCTGAAGGTGATGAAGGCGGTAAACCAGCTAGCAATAGTCCAGAAGATAGTCATCTGTTCACACTCAAGTACACTCTTTCTTCTTTAACTTCCTACACACACTCCAAAAAATCTTGCATTGTTTATACCGTATTGTTTTTAACTATTACTCCAGTTCTTTAGAAATGCCTTTTTTTCTGGCTTACTGAGTTTTGATTTATAAATCACACAAAACATGCAAATACCACATGCAATTTTAGATCAGACGGTGTCACAATAATTACCAAAGTGTCTTACTAAGAATAAATAAAGTACATTTAACAGAGAAATGTTCACTGAGAATCTGCTATGTGAAAGAATTGTGTGGGGCTATCCTAAGTATGAAGAAATATCAACAAGACAGATATGGTCCTTACCTTCACGGCTCTAAGTGCCACCTACCTGGGGAAGTTCTTAATATTATTAGAAATCATTATAATTGGAAAAAGAAACCAAGATTTTAAAAATACATAGGAACCTAACATGGATGTAGTTTGTTTTATACTAAAATTACATGGCAGAATCAGGACAATAAGCTTTCCTACTGTAATAAAGACAAGATGTGATAAAACAGGTCAATAGTATTTTAAAGATTTGAATCTCATGTTGCTAACATTAAAATTACCAAAGTATTAAAAGTTGAAGTTCATGCTGTTTCCTTTATTTTGAGCCAGTGCACATAAATGTACTTGATCTTAGCTGAAACACTGCATGTGAAACTCTTGCTTTTCCAGGCCACACCAGCTAGGGGAAGAGCAATCAAGGAACAGCAGTGGCAGTATAGGTGCCATTTTGTCTCTGAATCACTTTATTACTCTGTAGCTTTGAGCAACTTACTTAGTCTTCTGTGAACCTGTTTCCTCATCCATAAAATAGGAACAATAACAGTGATTAAGAGTATAGGCCCTGACACATACTGAAATATTTAAGAGTGAAATGATCGTATCTGGAATTTACTATAAAATATTACAGGGAAAAAAAAAGGCATGTATAGGTAGGAGGTGACAACAGCCACAAGTTGGTAACTGTTAAAGCTGGGTGACTGGGTAATGTGGGAAATTAAATTTTGTGTATGTTTAAAATTTTCCATGATAAAAAGTTAAAATAAATATACAACATTTAATAATGCAGGTTCTGGGGTTAGACTGGGTTTTAATCCTAGCTCTTCTGCTTACAAGATTTTTGACTTTAGGCAACCAACATGATTGTCTTTAAGTTTCATCCTCTGTAAAAGGAGTATAACAATAATACCTACCTGGGTTTTTATAATTATTAAGCTAAATGAAATAATCTATTTAGAGTTCGTAGCACAGTTCCTAGAAAACAGTAACTGCTCAAGAAATGTCATTTTTTTCTCCACAAATACTAAGATTATTTTACTAGATTTTACTACATTTACTGGGTTCTTTTTTTTTTTTTTTTTAGACAGAGTCTC
>RJWJ010008140.1:0-54472 GCA_004363605.1 Indri indri | reverse complement strand
CATCATGTTGCTTACAACATCAATAAACCTTCTTCTTTAAAAGAATTTAGTCTGCAGGCAGCAAATAAAATTTTATTTTTCCTTCACACATAAAATTCATCCCAGACAGACCACCAGCTTGTAGTTAAAAAAAAAAAAAAAAAAAAAAAAAAAAAAAAAAAAAAAAAAAAAAAAAAAAAAAAAAAAAAAAAAAAAAAAAAAAAAAAAAAAAAAAAAAAAAAAAAAAAACACCCAAAAACCAAAAAAGAAAAAAACCTTAGGGTTTATTTGATGTTACAGGTCAGAATGTTAAAAGTCACATATAGGAATAAAATTATAAGTATGTGAATTTCTGTTCATGAAAGTCATTATGGAAATGGGAAGCCTATATATTCTCATTGTATTTGTTATTTGACAAACTTAAAAAAAAGGTAATGTTTATAAAGAAATCTTAGAAGGTGTCAGATATTTGACAAATCCTCTCAAAGGAACCAGTCATACAGTTATCCCTGAACACAGGCCATATCACTAAGAAATGGACAAAGAAATCCAAACTATTATTACATGGAAGTTACACATCAGAAGCTCTGTGTATTGTACAGAAAGAATACTTGGGAGAAAAAGTCTTCAATGTGTTGGTCAATCAGTGAATATGTATTGAATACCTACTAGGTTTTTAGAATGAATATTAGTGGTAGTTAACAGTGTCTACTCTGTGTCAAGCCATGCATAAGTGCTTCACATGGATTATTTAGTTCTCAGAATCACACTGTTAGGCAAGTACAATTGCAGGTGAGGAACCTGAAGCACAGAGAGGTTAGATAACTTGCTCAAGACCACACAGCTAGGAAGAATGGAGTTGGGATTTGAAATCAGGCTATGTGAGTTCAGGAACTATTTTCTTTGCTAAGATTTGTTTCTCTTTAAATTTATCATACATCCCAGAAGTTCCACCCCTGGATATCTACCTAAGAGAAATTAAAACATGTATATGAATGTTTGTAACTGTGTTGTTCGTAATAGCCAAAAAGTGAAAATAATTCAAATTTCCCTCAATGGGGAATGGGTAAACAAAATGTGGTATAGTCATACAATGGAATAATATTCACCAATAAAAAGAAATGAACTACTAATACCTAATAGAAGGTAAATGCACCTCGAAAACATTATACTGGTGAAAGAAGTCATATGCAAAACATCACTGTGGTAGGCAGATTTCTGAGATTGCCCTTGAAATCCCAGCCCCTGTTGCACATGCCCTGTGTAATGCCCTGCCCTTGAGTTTGGGATGGATGTGAGGATGTGATGGGACAGTCACTCCTGTGATTAGACGGTGGCCTGTAGCAAAGGTGGAGAGATTATGAAAACATAATTAGGTTAATCAAAAGGGAAATTACCCTCTGGTGGGCCTGACATAATCAGGTGAACACTATTAAAGAGAATCCAGGTATTCCCTGAAAGGAGGGATTCCAAGTGGTAGAGATTCTTTCATTCACCTTGAAGAAAATATGTTATGAGCTTCCTATGGAAGAGGCTTTGTGGCAAGGATCAGAGGAGCTAAAAGCAGTCTCCAGCTGACAGCCAGCAACAAAACACAAACTTCAGCCCTGCGCCCATGGGAACGGGATTCTGTCAGAAACCTCAATGAATGTGGAAATGGATTCTTTTTTCCTCGTCAGTCCCCAGATGAGAACACAGCGTGGCTGAGACCTTGCCTGTCGCCTGTTAAGACACTGAGCAGAGGACCCAACTAGCCTGGACTTCTGTCCTACAAAAACTGGGATCAAAAAGGGTATTGTTTCAAGGCACTAAATGTGTAGTAATTTGTTACAGAGCAATAAAAACTTAAATACACCACTTATTATATCATTGTATGTATATATAACATCCAGAAGAGGCATCTAAAACGCTGAGAGTAAATCTGTAACTCTGGATAGAAGAACCAGAGTAAAGGCATCATTGCCGTATGAAGAGTGTGTGTGCATGTGTGTGTGTTTGGGGGTTGTCCACGAATTGACACAGTTCTGAGCCCAACACCAACGGGTGCAAGTGTGGAACAGATCCAGAGAAGTCCAGTGAAAGCTTTGAGAAGTGAACAATATTAGCCCAAATCTTAGACCAAACTCTGGGTGGCACATGCGCGCAGCAGATCAAACCAGCATAGCAACGTCACGGAGAACTGAACTGCCATTGGATCTGCCATCAAAAGATGAGGCAGAACTACCTGAGTTGATCGACTGCTAAAACAAAAACAAAAGCAAACATCCACCCACCTTCTCCAGAGGTATTTAAAAAGGCAAGGGTACAATCCAAAATTACTCAATATATTAATACAAACAAACAGGAAAATCTGACCAGTTCTCCAGGGAAACATAATCAACAAATGTTAACTCCGAGATAATCCATGTGTTAGAAAGACTTTATCATAAGCTACTTCCTTCGTGAAGTAAAGGTGAGCTCTTTGGAATAAATGGAAAGATAAACAGTTTTGGCAGAGAAGCAGAAACGATAAAAAAGACCCAACTAGAAATTTCAGAATTGAAATATATGAAATGTGAAATAAAAATGTATTTTGTGGGCTCAATAACAGAATGAAGATGGCTGATGAAAGAGTAGGTGAATTTGAAAATAGCTCAATAGAACAGCAAGGTGGGATGAAGGTAATGGCAGAAACTTAGAAGGGCACAGCCCTGACCAAGCGGAAAACCACATTGTGAGTTACAGCAACAGCAGGTGACCTCAGCAGGGCCAGCAGTGACCAGGAAGTACATTGCTTCAAAGACCAGAGGACTGCGGAAGGATGCCAACAAGAACCAAGGGCCCCTTGTCGTCACCTCACTGTGTCACCTAAAGCCTATCGTATTCCCACAACTCTCTGAAGTATCTCTTCTGACTCTTTGGAGAGACAATTTTAAAGAACAGTAAATGAATGAGCCATTTAAAAAGCTCTCTGTGAACTAGCTATTATGGATTGCATGGATTTCAAATGGGAAGGAAGAAGTGGAAAATGGCACCAGGTGTTAGGTCTGAGCAGTTGGTGGATGGTGTTGCACTGTTTACTGCCATGATGACCAAGGCCTGAGAACTTCTTTGTCAAAGGAGTAGAGGGGGTGGGAATCAGCAGTTCTATCCCAGCCACGTGAAATCTGAGTTGAGTAATAGGTCAACGTGCAGATGTCACATAGACAGTTGGCTATAAAGCTGTAGCTCAGGGGAGAGTCTGAAAACGTGATATAACTCTGGGCCATCATCACCTACATGGTGTTGTAGGTCCAGGAAGCGAATGTTAAAGAGGCAGCTGAGAGTTGACAGGGTCAAGGGCACAGTCCTGTGGTTGATGGTTAGAGGCCTTGCAAGGAAAAGGAACTAGCAAAGGCGTCCGCATGATGGTATAGCTAATATCAGCGTATGTTCCCCAGGAAACGATTTAAAATGTTTGAGGTATTTATTCCAGTCAGGTGGGAAAACATAGACGTGGTCGAGGTAAAATTTCATAGACTTGACAAAAGTGAAAATGTTTGTGATTTAGGCAGTAGTTTTGGCATTTACGAAAGGAGAAAAGAGAAAAGCATGCGCAGACACGCTGAGAATCAGATATTCACATTCTGTTCATTTCCTCCAGAACTTGATGAATCTGGGACAAAAGCCTCCAAATTGAACAGCTGGAATGTGATATCCATCACACACACTGTGGAAGCTCGAGCTCCCATTGCTTTTTGTCCCATGTATTAATAAGTCTTAGGGATGGAAAAGGAGAAAATTTAGTTAGGGGGATGTTGTGTACTTCTATGTGGGATTATGAATCCTTAATGTTATTGTCTGTACTGATGTTTGTTGGACTAGGAAGAGGCAGCTGGCTCTCTGTGGTTTTCACACGAAGATATCCACCTCACCAGGCTATCACAGTGAGAAAAATTTTAAATGCATAAATGAAGATGGATCATTTTCCCAGTCCCATTGCTTCTCTTTGTGGTGCTTTTTGCCCCGAGATTACACAAATGGATGGTTTTATGGCCACCGAACGTAGCACAGCTGTAGATACAATTTATAATACAACAAGAAATTGTTCAGAAATGAGGGGGATTATGGAAACATTATCTGTGTAACACTGTCAAGTTCAAAAGCTCCATGTGTCACCCTACCCCATATAGCACAGACTGGTCATATAAGTTAGAAATAACCCAGAGCTACTTTTAAATTATAGGCATAACTCCTTAGAATATTGTTGGCATTGTGCTTTTCTTTTTTTCTTCCTTTGTTTTCTTTTTTTCTGTTTCTCCTTTTTTGTTAATTTAGTTTGTGACAGATACAAAAGAAAAAAAATTCTTCTATCCTTTGTCATTTTCTGCAGATCTTTCCCCTGAAACTAGGGCCAACTTATTGTGCCCTGGTGTGAGGCCAAGCTACCAGTATACCAACCCATTGCACCAGAGTCATCAAAGATGCAATTTTCCTTGCAATCCACTAATTTTCAAAACAATGGAGTTTTACAGTTATTCGTAAGGAAGCCCCAGGAGCATGAAACAATATTGGAATTAAGCTTAGTGTGTGAAAACATTATGTACTTTCCTTCCAACCCCTCCGCATTTATGCCTCTGCTCTCTGAGTGATGACACTGCTGTAAAACCTCACAGCTACACTGGAGTGTGTCACTTTGCTGATACCTAGGGGTGTGAGGCCCTGGTAAATCTTGGCTCTTCCACTGCTAGGAGCTGATTAAAGTGTGCTGGCTGGCTCTGGTGCTCCGTGCCTTCCTGCTCTTCCACTGTCATTGCCAAGTACCAGCAGTCACCGACAGGGCTCCCTGGTCTGCCTCTGCCGACTGAAATGTTTTGAAATTAAAAATCTGAAGAAATGGTGCAATGAGTGCTTGATCAGGTGGTTTCTCCTCAGGAAACTGCTTAATGGCGGAAATTCAGCACAACCTCCCAGTGGCCACTCCAGCGCAGAACTTGAATTTAAAGAAACAGGATTTCTTTCTTTAATTAGACGAACATATCCCAGTACGTCAAAGTGAGGACCTTTATTTCTTCAGATATGTATTTATTTTTGAACACTATGTTGATATAACTTATGACATTTGAAACTTATTGCATACAATTGCATATTTTTTCTTTTAGATCAAGTTTAGCATCTTACTGCCAGGGATAGAAAAAAAATATCGTTAGGATTTGACTCAATTTGCTTTAAAGCTATAGGCAGTCCTCTCTTGGCACAGTTAATTGAAATTCATACTATGGGACTGTGCAAGGACACCGTTCCAATATACGTAAGTTTTAAGTAACAGAGTACTGCGCAAAGTAAGAACTGCCTGCATAAATTCGGTGGTGAAGATATGTTAGCGATAATCTTCTAATCCAGAAGCAACATTAATCCCCAAAATATTTATAATTTGCATTCTGTAGTCCATGCATGTTAATTAATATTTTCTAAGTCTCTCAGAGAAATACTACCATGTTCCTTATGTAGGTTGGACACATTTTAAGATATATCTGAGTTATTTTAAATTTACTTTAAATGAAACATTTTTTACATTAGATCTTGTAACTAGTCATGCTTTTAAATAGGAAAATTGCTGATTTTGTAGGTATTTTTCTTGTGTCTGATATCTTTTCTGAACTCTACTGCTAATCTGAAAATAGACTTTTTCCCCCCTATTTATTCCCTTTATCTTTCTGTACAAGTAAGGCAACTCTTGCCCACCTCTAATTCTCCAGTGATTATATTCCTTTTTCCAGTTCATGTCTTATTCAATGAAAATGTCCATAATTTTATAACAAATTTAAATAACACTAATGATAACAAATATCGCTTGTTTTTTAAATTTAAATGGGAGTATCTCTCATGTTTCATTGCTGGGAATTATGTTGGCTTTTAGTTTAAGGTAAATAACCATCTTTATGTTAAAAAAAAAAAGGATACTTCTCTTTCTGGTTTTCCTAGAATTTAATCGGAAATGTATTCTGAACATCATAAATAATTTTTGGTTTTTATTGAGGTTTCAGAATGTTTCCTTTTGATGTAGAATACTATAGTAATATATTTACCAATACTGAAATAATTTTGTGTTTTGTAGAGAAACCCTACTTGGTTAAAAGAAATAATTCTTTTGTTGCACTATCAAATATTTTCCCTAATACTTATTGAGAATTTTTAAAATTATATGGTAATAAGTTAATTCAGCTATTATTTCTTTTCTTTATAATTTTATCTATGTTTGTTTTAGATTTTATGATCATGCTAGATTTATAAAAATTACCTTTCTTTTGGCCTGAAAGTATTTAAATAGCATGAGATTATTTCTATCTTAGAAAAAAATTTGATAGTACTCACCAATAAAGTGCTCTGGCATAAAGCTCTTTCTGAAATAATTTTTTTGAGAATGTATTAATTTTCTTTTTTGGTTGAGGTTTCCTTCTTGTGTACTTGGCTTATTTGGGGAGAATTTATATTGTCTCTGAAAATTTTTCACCTTTACTGAGACTTACAAAGTTAGTTACTGAGTTATATGTCATTTTATTAATACAAAACTGCTCCATTTTCGGAACCAGCATTTCTCTGGCGTATATGCTCTCTTGCCATAATAGCCTCCTGTCCACCCAAAGCTATCAGCTATTTCTGTGCATCCTCCAGGAGTCCTGAGTGCTCAGGCATAAGACCTGTCAACTCACGGCACCTGACGGTATCGCTCCGCCTGCCTTGGCCTTCCCGGCGGCCAGGTGCACTTTCCATTGAGTACCATTCCTGCAAAGCGCGGTGTCTCCCTCTAGGTACTGCTGCTTCTACTAGCGAATGCGACAGCTCTCCCAGGTATTTTTGCTAATTCCTTCTGGCCATTGATGCGGATTCATTAAGTTCTGATGTCCTCAAGACACAAAGCCATTAATGGAACAGGAATTTAAGAGGTAATTTTCCACCCTCTCTAGTATTTACTCTCCACAAGGATACTTAGGAGCCAGTAGAGGAGAAGCTCATTCAAGAAGTCTGGGTTGAAACCCAGAGCATTCCGCTCGTTTAACCCACCTCAAAATAAACCGGGAGCAGTGCATGTAACTTCAGTGTGAATTGACAGGAAGCTGGAATTGAAGACAAGTCAGGGCGAGAAAGACTATGTTGTACCCAGAGCTAGCTGTCTCTGTTGACCAAGGCTTTGCTAATGGCCAAGGCTTGTCTTCCTTTAGCATGAGTGCTTCCTGAAGGTAGTGCTCAGCTGCTCCTGTAGGGAGATTTCCTCAATCCGGGCACACCCGTTGGCTAAATAGAACCTACTGGAAAGCCAGAAGAAAACAGGCACAACCTAGTGCAGAATTTGGGTTCTTCCACTATATGCAGCAGACTCCATTTCTTATTTATAAATTAAATCACATTTATTTTTATCTATTTTTATCCCTTGCTTAGATCAGGCGAGGATTATCTATTTTGCTTTGTTCTGTTTAAATGTGTACTTAATGTTTTATGTATCAATTTAATTCCTTTAACTTTTACTTTTGTAATTATTTATATTTTCTTTAAATGTGTGCTTTGTTTGATTTCTTTATTGGGCATCTTAAACATCTGTGTCCATGAGTCTGTCTGTAAGTACACATTTGGTCACATAATCTTATATTTCATTGTATGATATCCCACTGTTATTTTCTAAAATGTAATTAATTGCAATTTTGATTTCTTTTCTAACCTAACATGTACTTAGAAGCTACTATTTCTTGTGATATTGTTATGTTTTAAATTTCCAAATGGTTTGATGTTTTCCATTTAAATTTACATGATTAATTCCTAGCTTGTTATACACTGAGAATGTGTATGGCTTGTATATTTTTTCCCTGAAAATTTTATTGAGGATTTCCTTCATAGTCTAACACATGATTATTTCTATAAATGTTTAATGTACACTGGAAAAAAAGATTATTCTCTGTTTGTGGGATTTATAGTTTGATATGTCTTTTTCTAGGGTATCCATTAATTCAAATAGTATTTATTAGTGTATTAAAATACCTATGTCTTTGTTTTGAACACTTATATACCAAAAATGCAAATGAGAACTCAGGACTTCTACTGTAGTGATGTTACAGTTCTCTTATATTTCTAAGAATTTTGGGTTTATATTTCTAGAGCTAATTAATAATCAGGGCCATTATTTTAGCTTTTAGGGATATGGAATGATTCTTTTTTCCCTTTGCTTGGAATCCTATTTTGTGTGCAATTGATATTTCCACACATACGGTTTTTATGCTTTTGTGAATTTTTTTTTAGCATAGCGTACTAGTGATAAGTGCAAATTTGGAGAAAAACTAGCAGAGTTTAAATAGTGATTGTGCCTATTTAACTCTTTGTCTTCATTTCCTCATCTGTAAAATGAGTATGTCAGTTAGGATCATTTAGCTGACTTCAACTCAAATTAGTTTGGCTTCATCCTGTTTCATTCTTTGAGAATTCCTCTTCTGTCTCTCCTTTATATGTTGCTTTCTTCTTCAGCCTGGCTTTATGCAAAGCTGCAAGAGGGTTATTGCAGTTTAAGGCTTCACATCCGTAGACAAAGATCTCTCCAAAACCAAGGATACTTTTCTGGTCAGTTTCCCTTTGTAAATATGATTGGTCTCATACAAGTTCAAGATTGAGTAGGGTTTCCATGAAGCCACTCCACAAATTGGAAGTCCGGTCAGTTTTTCCTGAGCAAGGCTACAAGAGGAAGGGTGATATCTTAATAAAAATTGGGTCTATTAGGATGGAAAGAGCAGAAATCAACAATGAATGACCATAATAGCACTCATCTCATATTGGATGAGGGCATCTTACTAACGCAATTAGAAGAGCGTCTAGCACCTTGCAAGTGCTCAATAAAATAAAAATGCTGTATTACTAACCTTTTCATATTGCTTTTCATTTCCTTGTGAGCAGTTTGTATTTGAATTTTATAAATCTAGTCTGACCTTTGCTCTTTCAATAGGAGAATTTTTATCATTTTCTGCTATTCCTAGAATTTCCATTTACTAATTAGTTCTGTCATCTTGTTTGATAAACTACTAGGCATTCTGTCTTCCTTTAAATGTCCTTGATTCTGTGTCTTTTGCTATCTGAACCATATGTATTTTGTTATCCTTCAGAGATTCGTAAAGCATAACTTATTTTCTAAATTTTGTAAGTAGCTAAATTTAAGATTAAGAATTGAGCCTCTGTTTAAGATTTAATTTGAGCCTCTGTGTTTCTTCTAATCTTTTTAAAGATCAACGTAAGAATATAACATAAGAGACTTTTATCTCTTCCTTTGTGACATGAAGACAAAGCATGCTTTTATTTCCCTTCCTCCATTCCCTGATATTTGTTTATATGATCCTGGGTGATAGAAGTAATTATTAGTTTTGGGTTTTTTTTAAAAATATAGTTTAACTTCTTTTTTAAGAATTCACAAGACCACGATTTTCCCATGTGGCCCTTTGGCCGTATCTCCTGGCTGCCCCCTCCATACTAGTTTTCTTTCCCATTAAAGAGCGGCCAGTGCATCTCTCCTCTGCTCTGCATGTAGTCTAGTATCTCACTGCCATAGAACTCAAGAGAGGAAATCTGAAAACAGTTTTCCAAAAGAAAACAGTCCAGGAAATGCAACTCTACACCATGAAGACAGCGGTTTGTATCATCGTGCTCAGTAGTTTGCTCACATTTCTTCAGAGGCTTCCGTTAACAAATGGAATCATACTTTTCCTTTCAATACACAAATGGCCCAGTAAAATTATTTCCCAAAGACAAAAGATTAGTCTTATTTCTAATATGAATTTAAATATGTACGCTATGAGAAACACAGAAGTGATATTTGGCCTTGAAAATGCAACATCCTTCTCGGTGTTTCTGCTTAATGGTGTGGGTGTACAATCTAAAACGTGGCACACTATTAAAGATGCAAAGGACTGAGTTTAAAGCAATATTAATATAATAATCAAAGATGGCCTTGTCATTCATCATTTCTTCCTATATTTGCTAAAGTCTTGAAATCTAGAACTGCGGGCCCCAACCCCCGGCTAACGGACTGGTACCAGTCCATGGCCTGTTAGGAACCAGGCCACACAGCAGCAGGTGTGCGGCAGGTGAGAAAGCTGTATTTACAGCCTCTCCCCATCACTGGCATCGCCACATAAGCTCTACCTTCTGTCAAATCAGCCCTGGCATTAGATTCTCACAGGAGCACGAACCCTACTGTAAACTGCGCATGCGAGGGATCTAGGTTGCATGCTTTTTATGAGAATCTAATGCCTGACGATCTGAGGTGGAGCTGAGGCGGTGATGTTAGCGCTCGAGAGTGGCTGCAAATACAGATTATCATTAGCAGAAAGGTTTGACTGCACAATAAATGTAATGCGCTTGAATCGTCCCAAAACCACCCCCACCACTCCCAGCTGGTATATGGAAAAATTTTCTTCCATGAAACTGGTCCCTGGTGCCAAAATGGTTGGGAAGCACTGATCTAGAAGGAACAATGAGGGCACAGTGTCCTCAGGAAGCCTACCACGCAGCAGGTGGGATAAGACATTCATGCTGTGACCTCAGTTTCTAAATCCCTTTAAAATGGTGCAAGTATGGTAAGAGATCAGAAAAGAAGAAAAGAACAGATATTTTGGAAGCACCCAAGCTAATGGTAATAGGGCAGGATAAAAAAAAAATATTTAAAACTGAGTTTGAATATAGACACTCTGCTTTCTGAAAGAGACTGGAGTCAGGAGGGTGGCATAAAACAAAGAGCAACACTACAAAGCCTCTCCCATTCTTCCATGCCACGAAAGTGACAGCAACTCAGAGTAGATGGCCGTTTGTGTCACTGATTCTTAGATGTGCAATCAAGCAGCTTCTAACAAAGGAAAAGCAGAATTCATCGTGAAACTAAAAATATAAAGCAACGCATAAGAAACATTCAATCTTGAAATATATATTTAGGAGAAATGGGCACAGAAGTGGCAGTTGCTTTAAGAAAGGAAACTTAAGGTCCAATATAAAGAGATCACATGTCAACTCCAGTGGAGTAATGATTCTCAGATTTTTTTTTTCTTTGAGACAGGGTCTTGCTCTGTTGCCCAGGCTAGAATGCAGTGATGTCACCATAGCTCACTGCAACCTCAAATTCCTGTGCACAAGTGATCCTCCAGTCCCTCCTGAGTAGCTAGGACTACAGGTGCGTGTCAGCACAAATGGCTAATTTTTCTATTTTTGGTAGAAAGGGGGTCTCAATATGTTGCTCAGGCTGGTCTCAAACTCCTGGCCTCAACTGATCCTCCTCCTTCAGCCACCTGAGTAGCTGGGACTGCAGGTATAAGCCACCATGCCCAGTTCATTTAAAAAAAAAATTTTTGAGACCGAGTCTCACTGTGTTACCTAGGTTGGTGTCAAATTCCTGACCTGAAGTGATTCTCCCACCTTAGCATCCCAAAGTGCTAGGATTGCAGGCGTGAGCCACCATGCCCTGTCCTTAGATTATTTTGAAGAAGTTCTACTTAGAAAAAAAATGGATTATAAAAATCACCTTGCTACATTTACTTTAAACTATTCTGCAAACAAAGTTCTAACTGAAATGTCATGCATTGAATGTCTATGTTTTTGGAAGCCTATGATTATTAATAATATATGCAGTTGCTAAATTACTTAAGCTAAATTATCTGGTTTCTAAAATAATAATTGTTGTTCTAAGATATTAATAGTGAAAACAAAAATACAGATTTAGTTGCACTTGCTTTGTCTTATTCCATTTCTGCATAACCATGCAAACTAAACTATAATTTGCATTTTCCTAATGGGAAAATTAGCTTAATATAAGTGACTTAAATGTCATTCAAACCTTGGTCTTTCTTGTCTGAGTCTGGTGAATGTTTGTTTTCATTATATTATACTTAATGTTGTCAAAGTAGTTCAATGAAAATGGTTAGTTTTTCTTAGGAACACATGCTTTTCAATAACCATTAAAATAAAACACAGCAGCTACCCACAAATAATCACATCACCTGGGTCCAAGGCAATATTGATCACTCACATGACAGAAAAGGCAGGGATTAAAATTATTCAGAAAATCCAGGGTAAGATATCTTGTGATACAGCAATGTGTTGTCAGTCATCAGTCATCATGATTGCAAAATGGATGCAAATTCAGATATGATCTTTTGCACATCAATAACGCTTCTATTCCTATAGTTCCTCACGTGCCCTTTCCTGGCATTGTTGCGGTCACCATGAACTCTTCAAGGTTACATTGATCACACAGCTGATATTGCTGGAAGCTGTGTTTTGAATGTGCAATTTTGGCTCATTAATGAAGGAGCTTCTGCAGGTCATTGCAAGGGGGCAATGAAACTAAAATGCTACTAATAAGACATCACAGAACTAGGAACCTGCTTGACTCTTTAAAAATCATCGAGAGTGCCATATATCCTTGACAGTGAATCTGGCATTAACCGAGCCACTGCTCTGTCCAGCTCTGCAGTAAATACCTTGGAGGATATAAATACATATAAAGTATGTAGTAAAGGAGCTTACTAGCCAGGAGTGTAAGACAAAAATTAAACACATAAAACAATCATAGAGCAAAGAGTAACAGTTACAATTAATTGCTCAATTGTTTTTTGTATGGTTTAGAAGCATTCATATAACTCTTGAGGAAATATGTGTGCCCATATGATAGGAGACATTTCTACATATCAAAAAGTTTCAGAGGTAGCATCACTTCTCCAAGAGTTTGTTTATATCAGAGAATTTATTTGCCTCCAAATGAATCAATTTTATTATCACCTGAGGAACTATTGGAAGCAAATAGCCCTTAGAATTGAGCCCAATAAAAAGAGTGCACTGATAAATTTTTTTGGCCCTTTGGCACAGCTGTTCTGCCTATATCGAATGTGATCAGCAGGTCTCAGAAGACCGCCCTTCAAATCACTCCCCTCCACATCAGCACAGGCAAAGCCTGTATGTGTGAGATTGTTTGTTTTTCTCCCAATATCAAACATCAGGGAAATGACAATTCATTTTTGGAAGAAAGTTTTCTTTTCATGAACGCATTCCTTATTCACACAACATGCTTTCTGAACGTGCCTGGAATACAATAGGATGCACGACAAATGTCATTTAATTGAAACAATGCGTAATAGTAAATAGCACTAGCTCATTTTTTATAGTGCTTATAGATGTGCAGATATCTTATTATCATTGAAAGAAAGGCAATGATAAAATGTACTAACGTGGTTTTAGAAAGTCGTTAAAGTAAGGAAAGTTGCTAATGAGGAAATATTATGAGCTGATCATTTATTTTATTTTATTTTACTTTATTTCAGGATATTACGGGGGTACAAACATTTTGGTTACATGAAATGACATGAAATGAGCTGATAATTTTTAGAACCCCAACCTCTAAGTCAAAATGGCACAGAAAACTGTGATTTCAAAATGGAAATAATAGTTTATCATTTAACTGGAAAAAAATCTTGGGGCAGTTTTTAGATTTCTTACTGGTTAGAGTTATGAGTTACAAAGAATGGAAATCCCCTGGATATTTTAAGAAGAAAGAAATTTATAAAGGAAGCTCATGGCTAAAAGTGGATCTGGGAAATGTAGTGTTAGGTTTTTCTCTATTTCTACTTCTGGAAGGCACATGGTTAGGGCCTGGAGTGTGTGTTGAATGAACCGGTCTGCAGGATCTGCCATGGAGCTCCATGTACACCATGCCATATACTCCATTGATCTAAATTTAAGGTAATTAAAATCTTGATAAGAATCAGTTATGGGTTGTTTGGATTTTTTTTAGCATATTTGTGTAATCTTTAGCTTCCGCTAGCATATATAATAGGAAAAAAGAGTGAATGAATTTTTGCTCTGTTAAATACTCATTGATCTAATAAATAGTAGGCAAATATTTAATATGTAATTTTGTTAATTTGTAGAGAAACAAAGAGGAATGAAATTTTTGCCTTTAAGATGCTTCTATAGAGGAGGTGTTGAATTTTGAACCCTTCGATAATTAGACTCGGGTGGCTTTGTAGTTGACAGCTATGAATTCTAGGACATTCTATTCACATATATTTACTTTGGGAGATCGTAGAATTATTTCCCATTGATTATATAATTTTAGATATGAAACCTGGTAGAGATGATTTGGAAGTGAAACAAATAAAAAACATTTCCCTGGAAAATAGCTAGTCAGACTATGTCTTTGATGACCTGATTGAAGTATTCAGTCACTGTATAGTATATGTGTGGTTTGACTGAATTATTATTTACTAAATTTACCAATTACTTCTCACTGCTTGAATATTTAAAAAAGCAGATAAAAATTAAATTTGTCAAGTTTGAAAGTCAAATAACCCCTGTTCTTAGTTTTAAAACTAACTCCAGATGAATTGACCTTAAAGTAATTGGATTCAGGGTCTCTAGCTAACACAGATTAGCTTCTGGAACATCTACTAGACCAACCGGGCCATTCTGGGTAGCAGAATGTGGTAAAATAAAGCCATAAGCAATGGGTTCTGCCACACAGAGTGCTGAACTGTCAGCTTTTCTCAGATCCTGTGGCTCAGGCACCCGCCAAGCAGGAGATTTGCGATGAATAGCGCCCATATTGATTTTTCCATAATGGAGTGTAAAAGAAAAATGGACAGGTTTTGTTGCAGGTATTTTCATGGGGTACTAAATTGGAGGATTAGTTGCAAACAGCAGTACTGATAAAGTCTGCTGTCCATCTTGATGGTTGGGTCTTTCTATTAAAATGACACATAAATAACCTATTATGTCCCCCACCCATGGAAATTCAAATGCACCTGTCAACTTGATAAAGCACTTGCCTGGAGGGAAGCATTGTTTACATTTTCACTCCATTCTTCAGAAAAAGTGAGATTCTAATTATTTCTCCCACTGTAAATTAATGCTGACTATGATGGTTAGCATATCTCTGTATTGTTACATCTTTTGGAAAGTTAAATAATAGAACTGATCCATCATGCATTATGCAATGTGTATTTTATGACAGCCTTCCCTGGGCTCTTCCATCTCCTCTTTATATAAATGCTCGTTTCTTCTCTCACTTGTGTGCTTTCTGCATCTTTCTTTCTCTTTTTTAGCCCTTGAGAAATCCTTGTTGATACGCAGTCAGTTCTGAAACTTTGAACTTCCACCCGCTTCAGCCTGATTTGTTTTTTTTTCTTTTATTGAAAACCACATTTATGATTTTCGTCTGACAACTACCTGTTCTCAATGATCATACTCCGATATGTGATATTTAGTCTCCTCCTGGGATATTTTTTCCCATTAGATACATCATGTCTAAAGACATATCATTTGCTTGTATTCAGAACTTCTGCCTTTTAAGTAATTGAGTTCATTTTCTTCAGAGTAACTAACCTTTTCCTTGTCTTTCTTAACTCTTAGTTATATCTTGCTATTTCTTGGTTAATACTTGTGATAATTACATTAAATTATGCACCTTATAATAAACCCTTACCACTTTCCCCAACTTATTGCATGTATTTCTATTTCCAGTAATCCTTCCACACACACTCTAATCTCTACAAAAAAAAAAAAATTCTTCATGGGCAGAAAACACATAGGGACATATAGTCTTTGTGAATCACTGTGATAACCTGATACCAGTTACCTAAGGTCACTTTGAGTATAATGTTACCTTATAATCCTGAATCCAGAGTTTTCTATTGTTCCCTATACATAGACACTCATTAATACTTTTTGTCAATTGAGGACTATGTCCATTAAACTCCATGTGTCCACTAGAACTGTAAACTAGTGCCTAGCTGCTGATTAGGCTGTCAATAAAAAAATGAAGCTATAGTTTTGACAAGGACAGTAAGAAAGTGTTGCTAAGCAGTTTTAGCTGTTTCCAGATTCTTTCAATCTGACATGCCCAGAATATAGATTAGGGCATTCTTTAATTACCCAGAAAATAGAGGTGCTCTGGGGTGTGTGTGTATGTTTGTGTGTGTGTGTGTGTGTGTGTGTGTGTGTGTGAGAGAGAGAGAGAGAGAGAGAGAGAGAGAGAGAGAGAGGGATAGAGGGCCTAGTGATGTTCCGTCCTTATTTAATCACTCCATTCGTCACCCAGTCTCATATCAAGTAACCAAATAAATGAGAGAACTAGACAGTGCTGCATACCATCATAAGTCATCTGAAATAAACAATGTACAAATCCAACTGGTTCAGCCTCTTCATATAAAGAGAGATGCTTATTCTGTCTACTTAGTGTACTTCTTATAGTGTTATAGAACCAAATGGCAGATGAGTTTCATACTAAAAAATAATCTGTTAACAAAAGTTTTGGAAATATTTTTATTTCTTCTAGACATTAAGATAGAAATGCTTGGTAATTATAGTTCTGTCACTTTAGACTTGATTTTCTGGCTCTTAAGATGAACAAATTGATGGGTCATGTTTATTTAGTTTGGCATTGGACTGTTTCAAAATAAAACAAAATTGAAGAAAAAAGATCTGTTAAAAATAGGTTTATCATGGTTTTCTTATCTATAGGCACTCAAAAGTGAAAATATTGACTTATATAATTTATACACCTCAGGCTTGGATTTCTTATTCATTGCCATTCCAGTGTATCTTCATTACTCTAATACACTGTATTGTATTTCAGATTGAAATTATCTTAGAAATCTCTGAGTCCAATACAGATGCTTCTTGTCTTACAATGAGGCTATGTCCTAATAAAATCTATTAGAAGTTGAAATATCATAAGTTGAAGATGCACTTGAAACACCTAACCTGCTGAACATAATAGCTTAGCCTAGTGTACTTTAAATGTGCTCAGAATACTTACATTAGCCTACAGTTTGGGCAAAATCATCTAACACAAAGCATACTTTATAACAGAGTGTTGAATATCTTTTGTAGTTTATCAAATACTGTAGTGAAGTGAAAAACAAAATGGCTGTATGGATACTTGAAGTAATAGTTTATACTGAATGCATATATTACTTTTGCATCCTTGTAGTTGAAAAATCATTAAGGCACTGCTAACCCCAAGAATGTACTTCATTTTATTGCTGAGAAAAGTGAAAAATCAAGAATCTTGGTCAAATGATAAAAATCTAGATCCGGAATTTTGTTTTTATAGCTATTGCAGAAGACTGTGTTCCAGAGATAAGGAAACATAAGCAGATGATAAGCTGGAAACATAAGCAAATGTGTAATCAATGGTTTATTAATGTTAAAATGAATGTTAACATTAACTGTATTTACACACACTGCAGCTCATCGAACAGACAACTTAACGTTCTGGGTTGGTAGATGTTGCTCCGTTATCACCAGGCCTCTGTTTTTTGGTGTTTGTTTTTGATGAGAAGTCAGAGGTCTGACTTTACATGTATTATATTTCAGATATTATGTATTCGAAGATGTAGAAACTCTGGATTCCATTATTTTTCCATGAGGAGTGTTTCTTCTGGTTTTAGCAGACAGTTAAATTATGAGATGATCATCTTTAATTTCATTATCTTGGTTTTAAATTTTGCAAACATAAATTTGAGGAAAGCTTAAGGTATGTACTAAGCCACTCTAACTTGAGGGATCTCAAACTCCAAATTCAGTCTCCACTGTAAATCTTGTTCAGGCTTGGTTTAACCTTTGTTAGTGTTGGGTCTAGCCTGGGTCTTACTTTGCAACGTGCGGCTCTTACTAAGTTGTGGCCTTCCTTCTGCCTCAATTGAATGCTGGGGATGTCTTCATTTGTTAATGGTATATCTTTACTCTGGTAGGGTGAGAACTCCAACCTATTAACCTCTCAAGATACTGCTCTTCTCACAGTACCACACAACTTATAGCATCTTTCTTCTGCTTTTGATCTCATAGTAGCTGCTATTTTATAAGCCGTGTGTGGTCTCACATTGCATGTGGACAGTTCAGCTCTCAGATGCAGACTCACAGAGCACCCCTACATATACTTCTGAGATTGCCAATATCTCATCCTATAAATTTCAGCTACCTAAACTACCTCAAACTCTGCCTCAACTCATCAGGACCTCAATGTTCTTTTTGAATTCCAGCTTTTAGCACTGTGGTTGGGAAATTATACCCAGGAAGAGATCTGGGTCACCCCAAAGCTCATCTTTGGGATTTCACTTTCTTCCTGGGAGTCTTGAAGTACTTTTTGTAAAATATCTGAAATCCCGAAATAAAATTGTAAATATATGCACCCAACATTGGGGCACCTAAAATATAAAGCAAATATTAAAAGAACTGAAAGGAGAAATATACAGCAATGTAATAATAATAGAGGACTTCAATACCATCCTTTCAACAATGGATTGATCATCTAGACACAATAACAGTAAGGAAACAGTGGACATAAACAACACTATACACCAAATGGACTTAATAGAGATAAACAAAATATTACATGCAATAGTACTAGAAGACAAATTCTTTTTAAGAACACAAAAAACATTCTCCAGGATAGATCATATGTTAGGCATGAGAAATAAAAATAAAATCCTAAACTCCCCAACCAATTGAACGGACTCCCGCTTGGCCAAGGGGATTCCAGAGAAACCTTAAAAACAGTTCCTAAGGGTTATACAGAAACTAGCTCTTTCAAAAGACTTGCCAAACTCCCCTTTCTTTCTTCAGTCACAGCATAACAACCAGCCAGCATTCCTTCCTGGTAAGAGAACACGAACTATGATTATGACCATGAACTGGTTGTGGCCAATTTACAGAGGCTGCACAGGATGGATTCATGTCCTCTATTTCACCTTTTGATGTATAGAGCCTAACTTTAATGCATTGAAACGTTAATTCTCCAACCCAAAATGAACATGAGACATATGTAACATGCATGTTTGCCTACTATTCCTGTGTGCATCATTCCCTTCGTGACTATTCTGTTTAATATGTATGCTTAGACAACCTGTTTGTCATAGATTCCTGTTCTCCCCTCCCCTCCCTGGAAGTGCCTGCTTCTGGTTTCTGCTAGAAGCTACTATTCCCAGCCTGGAGGCTGCAACTCTTTATAGGAAATAAAGCTCTGTCTCAGCTTGGGCGAGGCAAAAGCATCATATGTAACCAAAATGTTTGTACCCTCATAATATTCTAAAATAAAAAAAGAAAGAAAGAAAGAAAAGAAAAGAAATAAAGCTCTGCACTCCAGATTTGTGAACCTCGTGATTCTTCATCTGACAAGCCACAAAGCAAGTCTTAACAAGTTTAAGAAGACTGAAATCATATTAAGCATCTTTTCTGACCACAATGTTATGAAACTAGAAATCAATAAAAGGGGGAAAATTGGAAACTTTACAAATGTGTGGAAATTAATACACTTCTGGACAACCAATGAGTCAAAGAAGAAATAAAAAAGGAAATCAAAAAATATCTTGAGACAAATGAAAATAGACATACAACATGCTAAAATCTAAGGGATATAGCAAATTACAGCAATACGCACCTACATTAAGAAAAAAACAAGATGTCAACCTAGCTTAACAACTCAAGGAACTAGGAAAAGAACAAACTAAGCCCAAAATCAGCAGAGGAAAGAAATAATAAAGATCAGAGGGGAAAAAATAAAACAGAAACTAGAAAAACAGTAAAAAAGATCGATAAAACTAAGAGTTTGTTTTTTGAAAGATGAATAAAATTTATAAACCTTTAGACTAAGAAAACGGAATAAAACTAAAAATAAATAAATATTATAATAAATAATTTAAATGAAATTATAAATGAAAGAGAGATATTACAACTGATACCACAGAAATATAAAAGAACATGAGATTATTGTCAATAACTGTATGCCAACAAATGAAATAATCTGGAAGAAATGAATAAATTCCTGGAAACACATGACTTACCAAGACTAAATCATAAAGGAATAGAAAAACTGAATAGAGCAGTAATGGCTAAGGAGATAGAATCAGTAATCGAAAACTTCCCAACAAATAAAAGTCCAGGACATGATGGTAAATTCTACCAAACATTTTAAAAAGATTTAAAACAAATCCTTGTCAAACTCTTCCAAAAAATTGAAGAAAGAACACTTCCAAATTCATTTACAAGGCCAACATTATCCTGATATAAAAACCAGATAAGGACAGTACAGGAAATGAAAATTACAGGCCAATATTCCTGATGAACGTAGAGTAACAATGCTCAACAAAATACTAGCAAACCAAATTCAACAGAACATTAAAAAGATCATATACCATGACAAAGTAGATTTATCCCTGAGATTTATCCCCCAGGATAAAAATTATATGATCATCTTAATAGATACAGAAAAAGCATTTGACAAAATTCAATATCATTTCATGATAAAAACTCTTAATAACATAAGTATAGAGGAAATCTACCTCAAGGCGATACAGGTCATATATAATAAGCTCACAGCTAACATCATACTTAATGGTGAAAAGCTAAGAGGTTTTTCTTTAAGATCAGGAATGTGACAAGGATGCCCACTCTCACCATTTCTATTCATTATAATTTATTGAAAGTCCTAGCCAGAGCAATTAGGCAAGAATAGAAAATGAGGCATCCAAATCAGAAAAGAAAAAGTAAAATGATTTCCATTTGCAGACTATATAACATAATATATAGAAAACATTAAAGACTCCACCAAAACACTGTTAGAACTAATAAACAAATTTAGTAAAATTTCTTGATACAAAATCAAAATACAAAAATCAGTAACATTTCTATATAGCAAGAATGAGCTATCCAAAAAATAAATCAAGAAAGCAATACCAACAATAGCATAAAAATACAAAATACTTAGAAATAAATTTAAGGAGATGACAGATCTGTACACTGAATACCACAAAATATTGATGAAGGAAATTGACAAGACAAATCAATGAGAAGATAGCCCATGTTCATGGATTAGAAGAATTAATATTTTTAACATTTCCATAATGCCCAAACCAATCTACAAATTCAGTGTAATTCCTATCAAAATTTTAATGGATGTGGAAACAACCCAAGTGCCCATCAATACATGAGTGGATTAAGAAAGTGTGATATACATATACCATGGAGTTCTACTCAGCCACAAAAAACAATGGTGATCTAGCACCCCTTGTATTATCCTAGATAGAGCTGGAGCCCATTCTACTAAGTGAAGTGTCACAAGAATGGAAAAACAAGCACCACATGTACTCACCATTAAATTGGTATTATCTGACTTAGCTGATCAACACTTAAGTGCACATATAGTAGTAACATTCATCAGGTGTCATGCAGGTGGGAGGGGGAGAAGGGGATGGGTATATACACACCTAATGGGAGCAGTACGCACCATCTAGGGGATGGACATGCTTGAAGTTCTGACTCAGGTGGGGCAAAGGCAATATATGTAACCTAAACATCCATACCCCCATAGTATGCTGAAATAAAAAAATTAAATAAAATAAATAAATAAAAACAAAAAAAATTTAATGGCATTTTAATACAAATAGAAAAGAAAAACAATTCTAGAATTTTTATGGAACTACAAAAGACTCCAGAGAGCTAAAGCATTCTTGAGCACAAAGAACACTACCTGATTTCAAAATATACTATAAAGCTATAGTAATCAAAACAGCATGGTACTGGCATAAAAACAGACACATAGACCAATGGATCAGAATACAGAACCCAGAAAAAAATTCGTACATTTATGGTCAATTGATCTTCAACAAAGGTTGCAAGAACATAAAACGGTGAAAGACCAGCCTCTTCACTAAATGATGTTAGGAAAACTGGATGTCCACATGCAGAAGAACAAAATTGGACATTTATCTGGCACTATATCCAAAAATCAACTCAAAATGGATTAAAGACTTAAACATAAGACATGAAACTGTAAAACTACTAGAAGAAAATACAGAGAAAAGACTTCTTGATATTAGTCTGGGCAATAATTTTTTGGACATGACCCAGAAAGCATGGGCAACAAAAGCACAAATAGACAAATGGGATGGCGTCAAACTAAAAAGCTTCTGCACAGCAAAGGAATGATCAACAAAGTGTTGATTCTCCCACTTGTGGGATTTTAACCCCCAAAATATTTGCAAACTATACATCTGATAAGGAGTTAATATCCAAAATATATAAGAAACTCAAACAACTCAATAGCAATAAAACAAATATTCAAATTAAAAATGAACAACAGACCTGAATAGACATTTTTCAGAAGAAAACATACAAATGGTCAAAAGTTTAAATGCAAAAATATTCAACATCACCATCAGGAAAATGCAAAGCAAAACTATTATACAATGAGATAGCACTTAACACCTTTCGGAATGGCTATGACCTAAAAGACCAGATACAGTAAGTGTTGCTGAGAGTGTGAAGTATAGGAAACCCTGGTACGTTGTTGGTAGAAATGTGAATTAATGCAGCTATTATGAATAATAGTATAGAGGTTCCTCAAAAGTAAAAATAGAACTACCATGTGACTGAGCAATCCCACTTCCGTGTGTATGTCCACAGGAAATGAAATCAGTATGTTGAAGATGTATCATGTTGATTGCAGCACTATTCACAATAGCCAAAATACAAAATCAACTGAAGTGTTCATCAGCAGATGAATGGATACAGAAAATGTGGTACATATACACAATGGAATATCATTTAGCCTTAGGAAAGAAGGAAATCCTGTCATTTGCAACAACATGGATGGACCTGAAGAACATTATGCTAAGTGAAATAAGCCAGGTACAGAAAGAAAAATACAGCATGATCTCACTTATATGTGGAATCTAACAGAGTTGAACTCATAGAAGCAGAGAGTAGAATATAGCGGTTGCCAGGAGCTAGGGATGGGAGATGGGGTGGTAAATAAAGAGATGTCAGTCAAAGGTTTCAGTTATACAAGATAAATAAGTACTGGAGATCTGTTATACAGCTTGGTGACTACAGTCGTCCCTTGGTGTACTTGAAGGATTGTTTCCGGGAATCCTTATTATATCAAAATCCACCTACATTCCATACCCACAGTCAGCCCTGCAGAACTCGTGTATACAGAAAGTCAGTGCTCCATATACAAGGGTTTCACATCCATGAGTACTGTATTTTCCACCTGCGTTTGGTTGAAAAAATTTTGGTATAAGTGGACTCAGGCAGTTCAAACCCACCTTGTTCAAGGGTCAACTGTATAGTTAATAATAATATACTGGCAACATATTATTGAAAATTAAAAATTGAAAATTGCTAAGAGTAGATGTAAATGTTCTTACCACACATAGACGCAAAAACACTTATGTGAGGTGATATATATGTTAATTAGCTTGATTATAATAATCATTTCACTATATATAAGACATATCTCAAAACATGTATACCATAAATATATACAATTTTTATTCATCAATTGTACCTCAATAAAGCTGTAATAAATAAAAATAATAAATTAGTAAAGTAAATAAAAAGAAAAAGAAACCAAAAAAGCAGATACAAAAGAATATGTTCTATATGGTTTCATGTATCTGAAACTTAATGGTAGGGAGAATGTTGCTGTTGGTAGCAATTCTGAATCATTGTTGGTTCAGGCAGGGGGCTGCAGAAATGACAGGGATTGGTGGTAGGTAATAACTGGGATGAGGCCCAAGGAAAATCTGGGCAAGCTGGAGATGCTCTATGTCTTAATCTGAGTGATATTATTGGCATATATAACTTTTACCTTCAAAGACGGATTTAAAAAGTAAGAAACACAAAATATATGACTATTAGACCTGGAAAATACTTATAAGTTATTTAATCCCATTTCTTCATTACTGATAAAGAAACTAAGACCCAGAGTTAATTAGTGACTGAGGCAGAGTATAACACAGATGTCCTGTGTCCCAGAGTGTTACACAGAAACAAAGTCAGGAGATCATTCTTTACAACCAAGTCCTTTCCAAACTTTTGCACTCTGTAGCACAACCTTGACAATAAAAAACATAGAAAAAGCTCTTGAATATATATTTATGACTTGAATATAATTTTTCAGTTGGGAATATTTTCCTCTCAATTCACAATTTTAACACGTGTCTTTCAGAGAGGTGGTAGAGACGGAGTTTAAAAGCCTGGATTCTGGGGTAGGATGGCCTTGCCGTTGTATTTTGACTCTGCCAACTCTTACCTGTGATGCATGTAAGAGTCATTGCTTGTGTTAGTTTCCTGGAACTGTCAAATTAAAGAGCCATAAATTAGGTGGCTCAAACAACATCAACTTACTATCTCATAGTTCTGGAGACCAGAAGCCCAAGATCACAGTGTCAACGGGGTTGTGTTGTTTTAATGTGAACAAAGGAGAATCTGTTCCAAGCCTCTCTCTTGGCTTCTGATGGTTTCCTGGCAATCTTTGGCTTAGAAATGTAACACCTGGATCTCTGTCTTCACGTTCAATTAGAATAAAATCCGTAGTCCTTCAGCGGACCACACATCCTAAATGCTTAGCTCCTCTTCCCTGGTTCCTCCTGCTCTGATCTCAACTAGCTCTTCCTTGCTCACTGGGTTTCAGTTCTTTTGACCTCTTTGCTTTTCTTTGAACACAAGGCAAGTGCCATAGTGTCCCCTTATCCCCAGGGGATAAGTTCCAAGACCTGAAACTTCAGATGGTACAAAACACTATTTGTAATGTGTTTTTTTCCTGTACATACATACCTATGGTAAAGTTTAATTTATATATTAGGCACAGTGTGAGATTAATTGGCAGTAACTGATAATAAAATAGAACAATTATAACAATATGCCACCATCACTATTCTTGTGCTTTGGGGGCCATGATTAAATAAAATAAGGGTGACTTGAACGCAAGCACCACCATACCACCCCAGGGGACCTTATAACAGAGATGGCTCCTAGGTGGCTAATGGGCGGGTGGTGTGTACAGCGTGGATGTGCTGAGCGAAGAGACGATTTGCGCCCTGGGCAGGAGAGGGCTGGACAGCACGAGATTTCATCACGTTATTCAGAGCTGCATGTAATTTAAAACCTATGAATTATTTATTTCTGCAGTTTTTCGCTTAATATCTTTGGACCACTATGGGCAACTGGAACTGCAGAAAACAAAACTACAATATACGTCCCTCACAGCCATGTGCCTGCTGTTCCCTCTTCTTACTATGCTGTTCCCTCTGTTGTACACATGACTCACACCCTCACTTTATTCAAGTCTCCGAACAAATGTCTCCTCAGAGAGGTTTTCCTTGAATAAGGTAGTAGTCTGAATAAAAAAGCAATGAAGAGCCCTCCCCACCCCACTACCTAGTTCCACTACCCTGTTTCTTTTTCCTCCATAGCACTTATGGCATACTTTGTTATTTATATCTGTCTTCCTCCCCTGGAATGCAAGCTGCAGATCAAGGACTTCATCTCTTTGGTTTAATTCTCTGTCTCCAATATTCCCCTGGTACAAAATAGGATTTCAATAAATGCATTTCGAGGGGATGGTTGAATGAATGAAAAAATGTGCTTTGAACAGAGCCTTTTCCATAATGAGCCCTAAATAAGTATTATTTATAATTATTATTCCTAATTAATCTTTCCCAAAATAGTCACTGCTGTGATCAATTTTCTGTATGCTTTTTTCTTCTCTTTTATCCTGCTCTGGAAATGTCATGCTCAAAGAGAGAACTGCATTCAAACAGAAGACAAGATTCCAGTGTTCAAGTGTGATGATAAAATGGGATGCCTGGCAAATATCCCTCGAAATCTCAAAAAGTATGAGCACCGTGGAAGCCTAGGCTCGCTGAAAGTCACCAAATTAGAAGTGTGGTTAACAGATGTACAGTAAATTCCCTTATTCATTTATTTTATAAATCAATAATATCCATCTTCACATGTGTGGCCTTTTTTCCTTCCTTCCAGGTTCCAGCCCAGGGGAGATGTCCAGATGGGCAGTCTATTTTCATCACTTCCAGACATGATTTATCCCTCCTCAAATGCGTAGAATTTTAAACCTCTCCCAGAGCATTCATCACTTACTAGATTTAAATTGTAGTTACTCGCATTTGTATCTCACTGCCCTTACTAAATTGTAAGTTTCATGGAGGCCAGGGAAGTACATTTTATCCTGTTCCTGGATGAGTGACTCAAAAGTGTTTTTGAATAATGAAAAAGGACTTAGTTAAAACTAAGCACACAGGAAACATACTGATTTCTTTTTATAGTTGTGAAAAACAACTGTGAAATAGTCCTTGCTCCTCTAAGAGGAAGGCGATAAATTAAATCGACTCATTTCTTTTCATTAAACCATTAACATCCCTATCAACTTGTTGTATGAAGATGGACTTAGTTCATCTTTTCTTGTCCCTTTGGTGTTATTGAAGGTAGAGATGTGGCTTTACTTTTTTTATTTGAGACTTACTATCTATAAAATCAAAAGACTGTAACTCTTTCTTACTAGCAGGGCTGTTTAATGAGCTAATTAATCATCACGCAATGCACTGTGACTCCTGGAGTAAGGTATTATATGCGTGCAAAGGGGTATTATTCTAGAAGAGTTATGACATGGGCAGTCTTTGGCTTGTGGGTGGTGTAGGTGGAGTGAGGTGATGAGACAGCAACAAACATCACTGAATGTAGAAACAGGGAGTGAAAACTTGCCTGGTGGGATGTTGGTGGAGAGTTGGCCTCACTCAAGCTGCTGAAGGAATAGCCTTAGCATTATTAGAAACCCTGTCGTAAAAGAACAGTCGGGGCTTAAATATCAACTTTTCATTTAGCAAAAATGAATTGACTCCAGTAGCTTCAAAGATAGGCGTGATAAAAACCAAACCCAACAAAAAAACCCAGATTGCCTTAAATATTAAATCCATTTAAATCACTTACTTCATTTATCTATCCCTTCAACAAATCCATAAATTAGTGCCTCTTGTGAGTCAGGCCCCGTTTCCTTTCCTCATGAAGCTAACCTTTGTGTGCAGAAGGACAGACAACGAATATGTAAACAAGTAAACACAGACTATGGTTAGTAGCAGCACTTAGAGGAAGGCTTGTTATGAAATGAGGCATAGGATATAGCTGAGAGTGGAGGTGCTAGTTCCTTTAGGGTAGTCAGGAAAGACCCCACTGATAAGGTGACATTTGAGTAGTGTCTTGAAGGAAAGGAGACAGCCAAGCAGGTGTATGGGGAAGACACATGCAGTAGCCATTGCAAACCTCCTGGAGGAGGATGCTCAGTGTTTGATGTGGGTTCATGCTTGCTGCTGCTAATCCTGCCTCCTACGTCTTCAGCCAGTTTATACTACTTAACTTGGTTTTTGGAATAAGTTTGGTTACAGGGTAAAAAATAGACATTCATAAGTCATTTAGTTCTGTTCATTTCAGTTGACACAAAAAGTATTTGGACAACTAAATTTGGGGATAATTTATTCTGAAAATAAAGTACACCTCCCCCCCACACACAAAGAGATAACCCGCCCCCAATCTTTTGTTTGTCTTACACTTTGATATTTTTCGACCATTAGAGAAAATTAAACAAAAGGATGTGCTAAGAACCAAGTATTAGTCACCAGCGTGGACAGAAGGCCACCCTTTTGGATGAGTAATGCCCAGGCAGAGAGGAAGCATTGTCTGTTTCAGTGCCTTGTACATCAAAGCAGAGGTAATGGTGAAGCCTACATAATATTTTAAGAAGAAAAGGACAAGTTATCTTCATATAAGTAGACATCTGAAGCTCCTTCTACCAATAATTTAGTGGCTTAGTGGCTTTAGCAGACTTTAGTAAACTTTCGCCAGGTCTGGGCACCACATCGCAAGTCTCCTGTTTAGAAAGGAAAAAAATCGCAGTCAGATTTGTTTTCTTCTGATAACAATACTGACACGATTGGACTAAGTCCAACCCATTGCTTTGCTTCGGTTCTGTCAGATCAGGAACTAAGATATTAGAGCGAACAGATAACCTTCAAATTTCATGTCCCCCCCGCAACCCCTTCTGGAATTCAAGGGAAGACAAAAAGTCTCTTTTTAAATTAGAAGATCTGAGTATATTATACAATACTCTGGTCATGATTTATGTTTTACATAATCTGACTTTAAAATTTAAAATGTTCCTTCCTGTACCTATAGAGGGTGGAGTATATGAATGGAAAACATCTCCGGCCTTGTCATTATGACTTCTTTGTATTTAAACAATGCATTCACCACCTGTTGGATTATCAGAGCAGTGGGTGACTAGAGGTTTTTTTTTTTTTTTTTTCCTTTACCTTTCATCTTTCTGTTCTCACTCCCACATGCTTGATTTCCCACTCCACTCCTAATCTCAGATTTGTGGACTGTTTTTCACCCTCGTAATCCATAGTTCATGTCGATAGCTACTGTTTCATGTGCGCAGTGAAAAGTGGCAGAGGGGAGTCACGCTACGATTCTACTTGTTCTGAAACTAATCTATAGCATGTTCATATTACATATGGTTGCACTGCTACCATTATTAACCTTTGCATGCTTATCTACAAGCAAAAACCTTGCAAATGCTCCCAAGACCTGTCATTTTCTGCTTTCATCAAATGCCCTGCATCATTTTCTTGCATTTATTTCTGATTCCAAAAGTTTTGAAAGTTTTGCTTTTCTAGTTGTAACTAGAAGTCAAGTTCTTTGTGCTTTCCTAGTGTGTTTCTTATGAATTTTGCAGTAGTGGTATGAAAGCACATCTTTCCACTAAAAGATGCAAGATGTGAAATTGTTGGTTACCAAAATTAGAGACGTTCATGATAACGAAACTTACTATATAATGTGTGTACAAACACACATGGATGTATATTAACTTTCTCCAAATTGCATAATTTCTATCTAAATTAAGCACAGGTAATTTTGTTTAGAAGTATGGCTTTCTGGCAATGCAACATAGTTTATTGCCTTTCTCCAAATTGGTTCAAATTTACTTAAGTGCTTGTTCTGTACTCCTAATGGTTATGTTAAAGAAAGAAACACCAAGTCATGATCATTTCACTTACCTAATTTATTTGTAGATAATCTTCTACAAATAAATAATTTTTTTCTCTTTTATTCCAAAGCAACACACAAAATGAAGAAACGTGCAAAATTGCTGATATCCACACACTGCATGAAAATCAAAATATCAAGATAAAAATTAAAAACATCAAATATGTGTATGCTCCCCAAATGTCTGACATTATCCAAGGTTCTAGTGTGTTAAGTCCAGGTCATAGGCTAGATTCTAATAGGAGCCAGCTATGTCTTTGACCAAAAAGTGGAAACTATAGATGGGTCAAGGGAGAGCATTCATTTTCACCACTTTGAAAACCATTTCCTGTTATGTCTGTTGCATTTTGTGAACAGGAGTTAGCATTTTTTTACTAGACACCAATCTTTGAATTTTTGACATTTTTTGTTTATACTGGAAAAAATGATATTGTGGAACTATAGACACGATCTTAATCACACATTTGCATTTGCTAATTTTAAAGAAAGACATCACTTTCTAAGACAAAATGAAGCATTTGTGGGTAAGGTGTCCATTTTACTGAGACCCAGTTTTTTAATGAATTGTTCACTCTTAAAGAAATGGTGACTAAAATCACAATCATCAAGGCATAACTTATTTGGAATTCTAAGCTTTAAATACTCAGGAGACCAACTGGATCATCCAGTATGACCTAATTTCCTGACCCTGGTTCCCTCTTGCTGACTTTCCATACTTGGAAACTGAGTGCACATTTGAATGAGAAAAGAAAAGAAATCCACCCAAGAGTGGTTGGTTAAAAATGTATCTATGCAGTAAATCTATGCACCACTGTGTAATTATAATAACATAAACAACTCCACTATAAGGACATTCACATCAGACCTAATTTCATGCTGAACTATTATAATGCAATTAACAGCTTCATAGTCCTGTTTTAATTAAGCTCTGTTGTGAAATATGCAGCATTTGAACCTGTTCCGGCCTGTTTCGTCTACCATTGAATTACCGTCCTTAACTTGTTTTTCTGCTGAACGATGAATTTCAATTAAGGATTACTGTTCATGAGTCTGGCATTTTGTGGGTTCTTCTAGGTTTTTGTGCCTCCAGATCGAGGCCAACTTTAGCCCCTCAGATGTGTCCTATATGTGTAATCTCTCGACTCACTTGTCTCAATAGATTTATTAACTCACGCTGGGCTCTCCTAGAAATGAAGGGACATATTTGATTGGTTTAATGAAAGAGATTTTAGATGACAGGAGAGAGACTTGTGGAGCTAGCTTCAGATTATGTAGGGCACAGTAGCTATCTTCTGATCTATCATTTTGCAGAAATCCTAAATGAACCCTAATTTCCCATGGATGTTATTTAGTCTGCCAAATAGTTTAACCATTCTCACTGGAAAATGAAAAACAAAGACACACATAGAAAATGCAGTTTATAGAAAAATCATATCCTGCTTCCTTCTTTGTATCCCTCACCTCCTCTAGGCAAGAATGTCTAGGTTGTCTGGTATTTGTCTTAACAGATCTTTCCCTTCCTCTGTTTGGATTGTCTTCATGGCCTGAAATAAAATTAAATGAGAAATATTACTTGTGAACATTCAATTTGGTGATCGAATATCACAGGTCAGTTTGCCAAGCAGCTGGCTCCTCAACGGCTAGTTTTAAGGGCATAGATTTCAAAGTCAAGCAAACAAAGTTGCAGAGGCTCAGGTCCACCCACACCGATTGTTCAGAAATGCACCACATGACCTAAGAAAAAACAAATGGTGATTTCTTCATCACTCCCCACCTTGGTATCTGTCCTCCGATCAGCCTCTCTTCAGGTTTCATCCCTGTTATAAAACATCCATGTTCTTCTTCCTTTTTTTTTTTTTTTTTTTTTTTTACCTTGCCCTACTTTCTTAACCCTGGGGAGAATTTTAAGAAGTTTTCAAAGCTAAGCATCCCCAATTGCTTGAGGCTGTCTTTGGCTGTAAGTCAGAGTATAGAGCAATTACCCCGTAGGGTAGGGTGTTTTCATGGCCAAGGTGAGCATGTTCAGTACGTCAGCAGGTAACTGAAAATATCCTCTTCTGTGTGAACATCTGGTTCAGATCTTTAAACCATTTCTAGTGAGGTCTTATGGGTCACACACCCTCACGTCTGTCACTCTGTGCCTTCCCCCTTTCCAAAAAGCGGTGTGTACTCACACAGCAGTGTAGTAGGGTCTAACTTGGCCTACATGCCTTGCTATTCATAGGTGTTTTGAGTGTCCTATCTTAAGAACTGCTAACTAGAAATTTTGGAAATGACCACAACTGCTTTAGTACTAGACCTCTGTGGTCCAAAGAAAAGAGAAAAAAATGTATTCCAGTATCTTTCCTAATTAATCTTCAATTCAAAGAATCTTGAGAGCCTTCCATGGCGCTTTAGTAGAACCGAAAGCCTGAGGTAATTTGGATGTGCCTTTATTTCTGCAAAGTTTCCACCCAGACCACAGATAGAAAAATCTTCCCTCAGAGCCTTCCATATAAGCACTTAACTGAAGGGAAAATTCAGCACCCAGCATCATGTTCAGACACATCCCCATTCTGCAGCAGCTCACTCATACACAAAAACAACAGCACGCTATGTAGTCAAACATTCTACCGCATGGTGTAATCAGAAGTGCACGGGCTGTAGAGTCAGACTAACCTGGGTTCACATGATTAGTGTTGGGTTCTCAGGGGGCTACTATGTTATACTGCTTTTTCCCCCATTAACTTTTTGAGAAAATTAAGGAGACTCAGGAGCCAGACCAAAGGAAATAAAAATGTCAGTCCCATTACTGATAAAGCTGTTTGGAAGATATGGCTCCAGGTCGCAAGTCGGCTTGTGACATCATCACCCCATGAGGGAGGGGCTCCTCGTGGAAGAGGCTGCTCCCGTCAAAATGATATTATGGGTAGGCAGAGAATACAGGTACTTCCAGGGGCAGCCTGGATCCCCAAAAATGAGAAAGAAGGGACAAAGTAAGCTCTTTTACTTTCCTGTTTCAAATTCACTAGGGAGGAGACTACTTTAAACTTCAGAAGAGAAGCCAGGTATAGGGAAATCTGAGATTAAGGAATACAGATTATCTTTAGTAAATGTCATTGCGTAATTGTGTCTTTGAGCAAGTTACTTAGCATTTCTGAGCCTCAGTTTCTTTGTCTACAAAATGGAAATAATAATGCTAACCCAACAGAGTTGCTCATATTAAACTAAATATATATATATATGTATATATAAATGTGTGTGTGTGTGTGTAGGATGTTAACTGCCACCTTAAGGCCTGCCACTAAATAATAAATAATACTGACTCACTTTCCAGTCTACCCCTTCCCCGCTCCTTTTCCCCCTAAACACTAGGTCCATCAAAGATGTGTTTGGACAGAAGGCAATTCACCCCTCCCTTTCCTAGGATTAGGGATGGTTGAAAAGCACAGGGAGAAGGAACCGCATATCAAAGTGAGTAAGAATCATTGTTAAAAAGCTACTCCGCATGGTTTACTGCCTAGATTTTCAAGGGCACTGACCCTTTGAAAGGAATCAGCTTCCAAAGCGAGAGCTACCATTTTACATGCAAACGTATCCATCTTTGTATTTCTATAAACACGCGCATGCCATCCAAGGAAGCAACATGGGTTTGTCCTATGTTGCATTTCCCAGACCGAGAGGCTCCCACCTACCTGACTCCTGTCTCACTAGTCTATTGTGCAGTAAGCGGAGACCCCGTGATTCCCCAGAATGTGGCATGCTTGTTCCCGTCTCATTTCTTTTATTCTGCTTGGCCTGAAGGTAAACCTTTTACATCCGGAGGCTGGGGAACATCAGGGAATGGGCTGACCCCAGGAGAGAGAAGGAGAGACCTAGTAACACCTGGCCAGAGCTGCGTGCACAGGCTGGGCAGCTGGGAGTCCCCAGTTTGGATCGTGCTTCCGTGCACAGACTCCCTGGAGGCCTGAAGGGCAGGTCATCACCATCTGCACCTGGGGAGGCAGGGTGCTGCTTAATGTCCTCACCAGGCTGTCATGCGGAGTAAGAATTAATTATGCAGTTCGATTTATGTTACCATAGTGGTTACCGCAGTTTTGACATAGTTTGATGAATTTCTCCTTTAGACATATCCAGCGCTGATTCCCCAGACCTGCCCTGCCTGCTCGCGACAGCCGCATTTCCATGGCATCGCTGGTCTCTGGTGGCTCAGGCTCGTTGTCATCTTTGAGGTGTCTTTCGCTGGCACCTCAGATCTAGGTAGCATCTCCGACTCTGCTGATTCTTCCTCCGAAAAAGAAACCATGGACTTGGACTCCAATCTAGTTGTGTCGTCAGTGCCCAAACGTACAGAGTCTCATTGTCCACTGTTGGCGAGATGGTCTCTAAACTCTCATCCTTCTGATCTGCCCCCCACGCTGTCTTCAGCCTGCGACTCTGCAACACACGTCAGGTCAAACCTCTTTTCTGCTCCACAACTTCCGGCAGCTTCCCCTGCTTGTGAACTACTTTCATAGTGTCTTAGCACAGCATCCAGACTCTTCGCAGTGCCAAATGACTCTCCAGCCACATGTCCTTGTCCTCGAACTCCTCGTACCAGCCAGTCCCAGGGGCCATTCACTGGTCCTTGAGCCTGCTGTGCGTTCCTGCATCTCAGTTCCTCTGCGAGATCGCCTCTGCCGGAAGCACCTGTGGCACTATTCATACCCATTGAAATTGCACTAAAATTTTGAGACCCTGCTTGAACCTCACCTCCTCGATAAAGCTCCTTCGGCACAATCGCCACAATCAAACACAATTGTCACAATCAAACTTATTTTAGGTTAAAGTTACACCAGTCTCTTTCTGTGAATTCTTGCTGGACTTTTAGTTCCTGAAGCATGTTTATATTGTCTCAAAAACCTACCGTAGAATGGGTCCTCATTAAACCTCTGCTTCTAATCACAATAGAACTTGGTCTTTTCTCTTCTTAAAGCCATGTCAAGACATTTACAACTTTTTTTCCTGTCCATCTGGATTTTAATGACATCTTTTTATTTAGAAAAAATCACTAGAATCTTGGGAGTTTACAATCAATTATAGACTTGAACTAAATAGTAATTGGCCAGAATTTTCTTTCATATTATTAAATCTTTCAATATTTCTGAGATTAAATTATTTGCACAGTAATGGGATTGCTGGATCAAATGGACAAGAATGGAAAAACAAGGACCACATGTACTCATCATCAAATTGGTATTAACTGATCAACACTTATGTGCATATATAGTAATAAAATTCATCGGGTGTCGGGCAGATGGGAAGGGAGAGAAGGGGATGGGAATATTCACACCTAATGGGTGCCGTGCGCACCGTCTGGGGTATGGACATGCTTGAAGCTCTGACTTGAGTGGGGCACAGGCAATATATGTAACCTAAACATTTGTACCCCCATAATATGCTGAAATAAAAAAAAAAAAAAATAAAATACAAATTAATTAAAAATAAATAAATAATTTGTAAATCATCTTGGGGGAAGTTAGCTTTGGAATGCACGTTTGATACGGGCTTTCCACAACAAGAGATGACTGTTTTCTGCCTTAGAAAGAGCCAATGAGGAAAGAAATCCATTGAAAACTTTCCTCTGTCTACTTCTGAAACTATTGGCATCTGTGAATATGGAAATTAGAAATTTTGGAAAGTATTTATATAGCTTGGCAGTAGTAGAAAAAGATAACATGGATATATGGAGACCAGATGGCTTGTCAGCCTCAAATTTTAGAGTATTATAGTCTAATCTTCATTGCCCGAATTTTAAATAAGCAGTGGAACTGTGTCTTTTGAACTCATTCATAAATCAATTAACATTCATGAAAGCCCCACAGGCTGCACTGTATTAGGCGATGAAATTGTTACCTGAGAAATCCTACCAGAAAATAAAGTCCAGTAAGTATTAATACAAAAGTCAGGATTGCCATGAAGGAAAAATAATAGGTAAATACATGAAGTATGCAAAAATCCTGCCCTGTGCACGTCAGTAAAAATGTGTCCTTAATGTCTCTTGTCCACTGTAATAGTGATGCCGGAGACTTAGCACTTAGCACAGTGCAAGTAAGTAAAAAAGAACAAAGATTTCTTTTGGATGAGAAAGTACAAACACCCATTCATAAAACCATTCGTAAGCATTTTTTTTTTTTTAATCAACACTGTCATTGTCACAGCCTGCTTGATCTTCCTACTTTGGGTTAATATGGGAGCCAATTACAGCTTCATCTGTGTAGAATTAACTTTATGGAGCACACACCGGGGATTTGTCTACCTTCACTATTTAGATATATGCCATAAAACTATGCATGGAATGGAGCGCCAGCACTGCAGATGGCAGAGACTTTCAGATTTATTGTAAAATCATTTAAAATCGGTTATGCTGTTGCCAGAAGTTAATTAATTTTTTTCTGTTTTTCTTTCTTTCTGGGGCTGGGGGCTGGGTTGGGTTGGGGGGGTCCTGTGTCTCACTAGGTGGCAGTGTGTGATTACATCTGGAAAAGCCATGACATCAAGTCCAGTGTCTCCAGCTGTGACCTCCAACATCAAAATGAAATGTCTGTGTCTGCACTTGGTCCAGGAGATATTACTTCTCATGTGGCTGTATACGCAGTCTATCCCAGTGGGTTCCAAGAGCTGTACCGCCATTTTCTCAGGCTCCCCGGTGGTGCCATTCTTGAGGTACGTCTACATGATCATATTATGATGCGAGTACTGTGTATTTTGTAGTGCATCAATGTACATATATATATTCATATATGTACATGTGTGTATGTATGCGTGTGTGTTTATACTTGATTGCAAAGGCTTCGATATTACTTTACAAACATATTGTAACTTATGTATTTAATGCAATAGTGGGCTTGAAGATGTATTTTGTTTCTGCCGAAACAAACAAAAATACCACATAGGAAAAAAAAGAGTTTCTGTGCATAACTATGTCAGAGAGAGACAAGAAACCAACCAAGTGAAATAATTCGGCATTCTGCCTGCAATAACTTTTACTCAGTTAACATATGTCAGCATAAGCAGGTTGATGAAAAAGAGTTCTCCGAGTCCATGGACACTTCCACGCCTCAGGAAGTGCACAGCCTTTTGCTTAAATGATTTCATACTAAATAACTGAGATCCTGACATTTCTGATTTTTTTTTCCTCCATGAGAAAAACCTTCAAAAGTGCAAAAGTGCCCCATTTCTAAATCTCTAAAAACATTTTTTAGGTAGCATTTGACAAAGATCTTAAAGTCATGCTTTCTCTTAAAAAGTCAGAGTCTTTAGGTGGGATGATTTTGAGTTTTTCTTTTTTTAAAAAAATTCTTACATTACATCATATTCTCTGAATCCAAATTCATGGCATGTTGAAATCTGAGGCTTTGTCCCATGAAAATCAGTGTTGTTGAATCATTAAGTCTGAAGGAGTGTTATTGTTTGGAGGAAATGAAGGGTATTAGAGAAGAAAATTAGGAGACATATATCACATTGGTTCCTTGGTTGTGTTGGCATGCAAAAATCACTTAACATTGGCACAATATTGGTTGGTTAGAATTTGAAGAATATTTCTGATCCCACCACACTTACCTTATCAACTTTAGCTACTGTCATTTTTGTTATGAAGTTCATGAAAATGTGTCCTCATAAACATTCCTTTCAGTTATAACCCTGGAGAAATTTCAAACTGTTTAGAGGCCAGTCTTGCAGATTGGGAGCTTCTGCTTTCTACCACAGCAGACCACAACATTGTTTGGGTACTTGAGTGGGTCACATGGACACACTACTCAGAAAAGCACAGAAGTGTACGAAAAGATTCCCCATCAGCTCGCCCTTCTCTCTTCCATGCCAAGGTGTTACCTAAGAGGGAATTGCATGTACAGTATCAAACACCACGTAGGCAGGTTATGACTGTATTCACGGTAATTCTTTGGGAGTTTGGGTCACAGGTTGTTATTGGCATTCTGCATATGATCCTTTTTAGACTTCTGAAACATTTGCTTTAGCAAGTTCTTTGCAGAACGAACTGCCAGGACTTAAGATTTAAAAAAAAGATTTGCATAGCCTTGTGATTAAATATGTGTGCACATCGTGCACTGAAATAACACAAAAAGCAGAGATGCTGGGTTTGTCTGCCCTTCTGCTACTAAACATCTTGTAGCTCCTATAGCCTTGGGGCCTGAGCAGAAAGCCTGGGTTACCTTTGGTGTGGTCTCCTGAGCAGAGGCCCTTCGGTTCGCTCAATTCTTTATTTGCTCTGTAATCTTGGCTTAGTCATTTTTCACTACTCTGCCTATCTCCTTATCTGCAAAACTGGGTTATGAATACTTATACTACCTGGCTCATAGGGATTTGGGGTAGATTAATGAGATAGCATCTGCAAAGTACTTTTAGCTCTCTTAAAAAAAAGGTACAATAAAGATTACAAAGTATTATGGATCATGCGCAATTAAATTCACTCAACTTGTAAACATTTTTCAAGTACTAATAGCAACATTATGCTAAAAACAGAATAAACTCACTTCTGGAAGAACTGGGCCACAGGGCAATAAGTGTTATTGACCCATCTGACTCTTTTATTGCCCGTGTTTTCCATACCATTGCCTTATACAAGAGTCACGGTGGAAGTGCACCTGGGCATTGGTAGGAGCCTGTGCCCAGCTGAAATTCCAGCAAGTACTAAATTGGCTTTCCATCTTTATCAGGTCCCAGCAAATGCACAAGGCCTTGCCCACTGTTGGGTGTACAGTCTATACTTGCCCCTGTATTTCTTCATGCTTTACTGAATCTGCATCCTTTTCTATGATACCTATGAAATTCACTTCAAACTGAACTATCCCCTTTGCACCTTCTCTAACACTTAACGTGAGTACTCTATTTTATTCTTTAGCCATACTAAAATGTATTAAATTGTGTCTCCTAGAAGACAGGAACTGTAAAAACAATACCAGTCCCAAGGCAAATTGAGAATTAGGCAAATTTTCCTCCAGGCACCTGTCTGGCTATTCAACAATTTTCCTCCTTTCCTTTGTATCTCTCTTGACCCTTGACAGGTACTGCCAGGTTTATTATTGATCTTTCAAAGCAACAAAACCTGAAATTGGAAGGGATTTGATACTGGTCTTTTGCAACCTCAGGGTGAAACAAAATCCGTCTGTTATCTTTCCCAAAATGTGCATTGTAAAGAAATTTCAAATAGAAATTTCAAGTAGGATTATACTTTCTAGATGAAAGAAACAGTCCTTAAACTTTTAAAATGATGGTTTATAAGCAGTCACCTACTTGCCTGAAACTTAATTTCGACCCTTGAATTCCCTTTCCCTGTACTATATACATATGGATGCTCAAGGTTATCTATTGAATTGCATTGAATTTCTGGATTCCAAATTATGCCACATGATGGGCACCACGAGATCCTAACCATCAATGCCCATAGTGAATTCAGGGAACTTGCGCTTAGGAAATGACTTAGATCCACTTAAAGATACCTGTAAGATCTATGCCACATTTAGGTCAGACGTTCTGAAATAGGAAGACACAGGTAGCTGTGTGTGGACCTAATTTATTTATAAATTAGATATGGCAATAAATATGAAATAAAAGTGGATAAAATTTTACTTCAGCCTTATAACCTGAACGCCATTCTCCAAGGTTTTAGGGTGGATTTTAAATAGTCTGCCTAGTTGTCTAAGTTCTTCTTGCATTTAACACAGCTCTAACTTGTAACCAGTGATTTTTAAGCCTTTCCTAATTCTGATATGAAATATAGGTCATATAGTAACCTTGTCTCTTTTTTTCCTCAATAAAACCCTAGCACTTTGAGTGTGAGGCAAATTATTTTCAAGTTTTTATTTGTGTCGAAAGCTATGCTTTTGGAAAAAAAATGATTTCTGCACTAAGGAGGTCAGATTTCATGAGTCTGAAATAGACGTTGTATTACAAACAATATTTCCTATGGACATGTGTCCACAATGTTTTTCGTCCAGGCTTGTGACCCAAGATGACACAGCTCTTATGGTGTTCTACATATTTTGCTTTAAAAAAAACCACAAAACCTCCACCGCTTGTCAGAGATGGTCGTTGGTAGGCCATGCGATCAGCTCCTCTTGTTTCTATTTTTATCAGCCTCTCTGGGCTTCATGGATTCCTTCCATCTACTCTCCACAGAGCAACGCTTTGTCTCTTTGTTCGATAGTGGGGTTATCTTGAGGTATTTTGTAAGAACAAAGTTACTCTAAAGTTTTTAGTGCTACGAAACCTAGAAACCCAGGCAAGGTTGGTGCAGATTCATCAAGTCACAAATAAGCTTCCCAATCCCAGGGTATCAGTCGCAATTAAGAAAGTCCTTGGAGCATTAGTTGGGGCGGAATGGGAAAACGATTTTTTGTCATTAGAGGCAGTGTCGCCTGGTGGTCTGAGCGGAGAACTGGGAGTCAGGAACTGAGCGATCTAACAGGGTCTCTGCGAAGCCCTCCTGCGCGCTCTAGGCAAATGGCTGGGTCTCAGGAGGCCAGGCTCACCTACTTTGAATCTCCCATTTGAAGGCTCCTTACCCAGGGCCAGGGGATACACAGCAGGAAGGCTGATTCCTTGTCTGCAAAATTAGAATATTAATACTTGCTAAATAACAGATTAACCAATTAGTGATTGTTAAATGCTAGGCTGATAGCAGCAGGAGAAGAAAGGAGAAAACGCAAAACCGAAACGCAATTTTATTACTAGAAGGGTTTTACTCAGCTCCAGGTTTTTCTGCTTCTTGTGCAATCAAGTGACCACACAGTGGAAAGAGCCGGTGTAGAGAGACTGGACCTTTAACTTTATTCCCCTCCAGATAGCAGATGAAGCTGACTGTATCCCGCAAGCCAGCATGAAGCTTTCAATACACGGAAGGGAGGAAACCACATTTTGTCCTTGAATCCATGAATTGCAGGGCAAGACCGCATACAAATAACAGAGTTTTTCAACTTTAACTTTTCTATTTTGATTTCCTCCAGAAAAGATTTAGTGCATTAGGAAATTCCCAAATCCATATTCTACAATGACCAATTTGCAATATATAAGTATGTGTGAGAGAGACCGAGAGTGCAAGAACAAGAGGAAGAGAAAAAAATACGCACAGTAATGTGGAAGAGAAATCAATAGAAAAATACACACATACAAAAATGGATCCTATAGATAACATTCATTAAACTAATATAAATTGTTGACGATATCTTAATTTTCAAGAAGAAAACTGCTTCATCAGTTTTTCCTTTTGTTGAAAGTCATTGCACACAGGAAAGAGCAAAGCCATCCTCTGTTTCCCATTGTGCATAATTTTAGGCTACTTTGAAGATAATATTAAAATTAATTCATTTATACAAAATGGAAGAAAGACAGATTTTCATTCACCAAATTTAGAACACTTGATATTTTGTGCACAACACCTGCCTGAGAATAGGCAGTATGCTCTTTGGGTACATTTGCTTATACAACAGTATTAAAAATATACATTGAAAGAAAATAGTAATAGCAATGGTTAAAGGGGTTGCATAAAATATTGCTAAAAATGTCAAGTTCACTAATCTCTTTTCTTTCTGGTTTTCAAATTCAAGCTTAGTTACCACTTCTATTGATTTTTTAAAATAAGGTCCTGATACTATTTTGTTTTTTCTTTCACTGAAGAATGATTACTTATTTTAGCTAAACTGTAAAGAGTTGTCATTTTGTTGTATCTAAAACTTATACCTTATTATAAGCAACACATTAGAACAAAACAGAATGCAAAATCAAAGTAGAATTCAATTAGCAGACTAGTAGTAGAATATAATGCCATTTATAAGACATTTTCCTTTCACACCACCATGAAAAGTCTTACACAGACATATTTGCTAATCATTTAAATACATATAAGAATTTAGCTTCCTTTAAAAATTACTTGACAAAATTATTATTCCCATATGCATTTGCCAAAATAAGTGATTTTTTTGTCCATAATAATTGGGTCAGTGCAACTTGCTGTGAAATGGTTAGCTTTTCACAAAAACTAAAGAAGACTCTCATCTCAGCCTTCATTTATCATTTTATATGTATTACTGGTAACCCAAAGAGGAAAAATTGTAGTTTTATGTTTTTTAAAATCTAGCACATTGTAAATTTCAAATGAATACAATAGATTTCAGACATTTTCAGAAAATGCAATTATTTACTTTTACAAAGCTATTTTAATCATAAGGTCAAAAATATTGACTTTTAGTGACTTACAGTGATTTTGCTATAGCTATGTTTGGTTTCCTTAGAAAATCATGAAGAGCTGTTTTGATTCCATTCATTATATCTTGAGATGTGATTATTACAAACATCTTCGAGATTCTACAGGTCTTTTCTAAAATAACTATTATTATTGAATCTTATAAAATATTAAATTTCTCTATACTTCATTTGTACTCATATTTTGCAGTGATCAATTATTAGTAATTCCTGATTTATATGGACCTCATATTTTAAATTTTTATATATATAAGAAAAAAGATCAGATACATATTTTTGGAAAATATTCTTACACATAAAATAATTTTTAGCATTTTAGATTTTCTTTGAATCTCCAAATAGTTGAGCTTATGAAGGCTGTAGAGAAGAATTGTTCTAATTTTGCCTTCATATGCCTATTAGAAATAATAGATGTATGTATGATAAATTAGATAAGAAAACTTTCCTTGGATTCTTAGTCATAAGAGAGTCAAAAAGGTAAGAGAACAAAGAAGCAGTTCAAAAACATGCCTTGACATATGAACTAAAATATATGGTTGAACATCTAATAGAAACATTATAGAGGTGAAAAATTAAATCTTTATTAAACAATTGATCAATATCGCATGTTTTTCCTTGAATCAAAATATATTCACTATTAATTCTGTATTTTTTCTCAGTTATTGAATTGCATTTCAAAAAAGATATTAGTATCTTGAGGGGTGATCTTCTAAATGTGAAAAAAATATTTTCATGCTTCTTTTTATTTATTAACCTTAATTTACTATAACATTTGGAAATTATTTGAATTTTTACCTTATAAATATATTTGATATCCATGCAGCCAAAAGTCAATGCTTGAGATGAGCGTTTTCAGAATATGTGATTTTTATCTTGACTCCATTTGTACAAGGCTGCCTAATACTGATTTCTAATAAAGTCAAAGGTAATTCACTCATGAAAAAAAGAAAAAATAACCTTAAACACATTATTCTTATATATGTAAGATATTTATATAAGTCTATAAATATATGAAGATATATTTCTGTATATAAATATAAGATATTTAATATAAATATATATCTTCTTAGATTTATATACAGAAATATTGTGAAAATATTTTGGTGCACTTTGGAATTGTGTCAATATTAATGTAAGAACTATCTAAAATATATCGAGTTTTCTTTTTCAAAATCCACAGATAGTATTAGTTTCTCCATTTTAGCCTATGGAGTAAATACTTCCATAATTACTTGAAACAATTATTTAATGATAATATGATAAAATAATGTAAAAAAGAGCTGCTTAGCATCAGTTATTTTTATATATTTGTATCCTATAAATTGTTTTTAATCTCTCATTTTCTGAAACACTGACATAAGATTATATAAGCTTATTTTATGTGCAAAATCATACACACTATGCTGAATGACACTTAAAAGGAAGGAAACAGTAAAGGTAGCTTATTTTCTGAAGCAATCTTGACACTAATGCTAAACTACAACTTGAAAACATCTAGCATTTTTACCTTTATGAGAAAAGGCTTTTTACATATTTAACATAATTCCAGAGAAAATAAACTAGAATTATGTATAAAGATATGTACACTGTAACCAAAGGGCATTTATATTCCCCTGTAGAATACTTACAATGATTTTATTGCCATTTTGTGTCATTTTCTAAAGGATATAAAATACAGCCAGTAAACAAACTAGCCTTTAGATTTAAGTTGACAGCTTCTCCTTCAGAAGCGATATTCAGATATTTAATCTTAAGAACATTGAATAGTTTACAACCAAGTAAAGTATACTTTTGCAAAAATAGAAGGATTTGGCTTATAATTTTTGCAGCTGTGATGATCAACACAGCCACCACTACCAACACCCAGCATCCCTAAATCCCGGAGAATAAATCCAAATGTCGACCCATAGTTCAATTAACCCCTTGAGGAAATTAGCCTAAGTGCTCTGCTTTTTCAAAATGCAAAACATCCTTTCTCTACAATGATGTCGATCCAACCTCGTACTTACAGAGTGCCATATTATTTCTAGTTCTATTTTTGAAATCTACACTTTCAATCTAATTTTAATAGACTCTTTCCTCCTAGTGTAGATTGCTGCTTTTCAGGTGTAGCAATCTGAATTCCGTCGAGCAGAACTTTCACTTCATTTCAGAACCGTCATGGGTTGTCCTCGGCTTCCAAATATTGCTGTCTTGCTGCAGTCAGTGAATTAGTGCTATGAATACATAAGTCCTGTGTTAAGTGGGCAAATGGAACAAAAACTTACTTCAGAAATTCTGTTTCTACTTTTTTCTTCCTCCTCCTCATGCCTCTAACCATATTTGTAATGTTCTCAGTGTAGCTCTCTCAAGATTGTATATTTTGGGCAGCTGCATATGACCCATCCCACCAGCTTGATTATAAATAAAGTCAATTTCATCTTTCCAATTAGATACTTGAGGATATACCTGCACTTATTAGCAAGCAACTACCTATCTCTTTCCAAAGTCCTGCCTTAGCCAGAAAATTTTTTAAGAAACCCAGGTACTTCTTTTTATCAAAGAGGTCAGTCCTGCTTAAACCACAAGACAGAAGGAGCTTACTTGTGTTGTTGCCTCCACTGCTACGGGTTTCACCGTTGAACACTAGCTCGGCACGGTCTGAAAGATCCTTGTCTGTCTTTGTAGAAATCATTTTCTAGTCATGCTGCCTGGCAATTACACTGCGTGTCCCATGCTTACATTCTATGTTCAAATCCTAAATTTCTAACACCATGGTGATGGAGTCCTGAGTGGCTAGTCAAATCCTCAGTGGCTTCAGCCTCAGCCACAGGGTGTGCCGATCTAGTTTTCCTCCAGATAAAGTTGATTCTGACAACTTTTGCCCATTTTATTGTTGTTGTTGTTTTTATGGAGAAGTAGAATTTTCACTGACGTCCCATATTATTTCTTAAAGATAGAGTCTGGCAGTGGAATTACTAGGTCAAAGAATATGAGAATTTAAAAGGTGGATGTTTATGTGTATGTTTATGTAATGTATGTGTACATTTGCGTGTGTGTGTGTGTGTGTGTGTGTGTGTGTGTGTTTGTATCTGAATTACCTCCAGAAATATGAACTATTTATAACTTTAACTGCAGTGAATGAAAAGAGTACCCAGGACTCTGATAGTCTTTTTGGCTGTAGCCACACAAACTACACTTCTATAACTTAATGAGATAATGCTGTTTGAAATATAAAACCACATGGATATCATAGTTCATCATCCTTTTCTGCCTTTGAAAGATGCTACATGACTAGATCAGTGTTTTGTTTATTTTCAAAGCATAGCACATTTAAGTATAAGTTTGTCATGAGACATAGTTGTTTTTAGTACTTGTTTTCTAGCAACGTTTCTTCCCATTAATCAATGAAATCATGAAACAAAATAATATTATTTGCTTGTTTTTTTAGCACACACATCATTTGAAATACATGACTACACAGGTTGCTAAAAATTAAAAATGTTCTAAGAGCTCTTTATCATCACATTGCAGCAATTGGAAAGCGAACTGATTTGCATGGAGTTAACTTAGAAGTGACAAAAAAATAAGTTTTTTAGCAACTGCAGTTGAGGCTGGTTTTATTTTTATTCCCTCTTCCCCAAACCTATCAGGCCAAAGTATATTTGTTAATTTGATGTATATCACATAAACATAGAAATCATTTTTTGCAAGTACACTTTGATACATTATAGTAGCAGCTGTGATGAGGACAAGAAGAATAGTTATAAATGTGGGAGCAAATTAGAAGACCAGAGTAACCTGGAAGGATACATGCTGGTCCATGATTCTGCTCTGTGCAGCCACGTAGAGAAATGCTCCCAGGGAATTAGTCCAAACAACAACGAAGAGGTTTCTCAAATGTCCAGCAAACGAAACCATCCCTTCTTCCACTTTTTTCTTGCCCAAGCACTCTGACTCTTGAAGGAATTTGTAAGGAAACATCCCAACAATTCATTTCCTAGAAGATAAAGTGATAATTAAGGTTGTTACTCTGAATCTAATTCTCAGCAACAAAGATAACAGGCAACTCAGAAGAAAATAAAGTGACCTTGTCATTCATTTTGGAATTCATTATTCTGATGAAGGCTCAGTGCTATCCAATTCGATATTCGGCGAGCGCACTTCAGAAGTTCAGAGAAGTGGCATGATGGATCTGAAAGGGAAGGCGTCTTGAGAGTCCTGGAAAAAGTTCTAGAATTGTAATTCTGGCTTGCATTTTTAAACAGTCTTGCTATGAGGAAGAGAAGGCATCTAAATATATGCCACAGTGCACAGAGTGTTTCCCAACAAATTCAGATTTTAAAATATCATATACAAAGAAGTAGAGAGGTATATAATAAAGAATAGATGTGGGAGATTGGTCGGGAAGAATGACAGGGAAGCAAATGATGGAAAAGGACTGCACAATTTCACATGGGGGAAGTGGACTCTGAGAGGCCTGGCAAGAGAGGTTTAATAGGATGTGACAAATCAGGGTATCTGTCCTTGTCCAGGGATATCTGTTTTTCTCAACACTATTTAGATGTGTATGTCAAACACCTAACCTGTTTCTGCTTGCTCACAAAGGGTATTTATTAACTCATAAATGGGAAGTGCCGTAGCTATTCTGATAGGTTGGCTGAATTCAGGAGTTCACAGGATGTTGTTCCATCTCTTCTCTCTCTTGCCCATCTCTGTTGGCTTCATTCTTAAGAATGTTTTCTTCATACAATAGCATCGCTCCAGGCCTTTATCATTCCTAGTCCTCACTATCTTGGGAGATTTTATTTTCCTGGTATTATAAACAGTACCCTTTTCTTCATCTGCCCACCGTGGGAGAGGCTTTATGATTGGCTACCTATATGATTCACGGCCTCCTAAGGAGATGGAAGAGTGGCTCTAGAGGGAGAAAATGGCTTCTGTAACCAAAGAAGAGCTTGTCAGATAAGCAGATGTCCTCTCTGCTACCCAAAGTAATACATTCAATTTGCCAATTTATATCTAGATGTGGCTCTCTGCCTTTCTCGTCTGAATAGCCTTCAATACGAGAGGTCATAAGTTCTAGGGAAAAGCAAGCCTTCAGCAGAATGCTTGGAAATGTTAGATACCTTCAAGATGTAGGAAAGACATACAAAGTCAATGAAATTGGTGATTATTATAAACAGTCTAGGAATAAACCCAAACTATGTGTGACAAGTGAAACAGGATGTTGGCGTGGCTGTTAGTTGTGCTCAAGGATAATGAGTTTTGTATATACAGAAAGCCTCTCTAGGGACAATGAGTTCCTACTAAAAGGAATGCTGTCCTGTGTTTTTCCCTCTGACAGTTTTTGTTTTTTATGCATTTCATCAAACAAAAGCTATTAAAGACAAAAAAGAAAATTCCAGTTTTGTTTTTGATTTTGACATTTTTGGTTTCAGTAAAATTATAAAAATTAACTTTTCAAATGTATTTTAGGTACTCACTATGACCCCCATGTTCTGTATTATTAAATATATTTATACAAATACTACTTTATATTTTGGGTAGGGTTGTTATACAATTATTGTAAAGGTCAGAAATGAAACTGAACCATAAAATCTAAATTATAAGCTTCTGTTAAACTGTGGAATTAGGACAATAATATGGCATTTCAGGGGTTTTCCAAGCTATACTATTTCTAGGGGAAAAATAAGAAAAAAAAAATACAACGGTTGTTTATTCCACCTAAACATTTCTTTGAAATGTGGTGAGTTAATATGTGCCCGTTCTATCACTACTTTTCAGGTGTTTGGTGATATCAGTGGCTTAAAGCTCATCCACCGCGAAGTGATCACAGCTGTTCAGGAGCAGATAAGTGCAGTGGACACTGTGCTGGGAAACTCATTTGATAGCAAATCAAGAGAAATGAAAAGAACCCATTAAAATAAAAAGGTATATTTTTCCTGCTGGTTAAATATTTAACTCACTGCTATCAATGAGTGTTAGCAACTAAGAGGGAACCATCAAGTGCTATTTCCTTGCTGTTTTCCTAACGCTCCACCGAGGTGCACAAGTCGCCGTGAGAAGACTGCATCCAACTTCCTTTTCAACCCCACTGCCTTGTAACAAGGAGTTGACTAAAGTCATTAATGGGTATTAGAAACAATAGCTCGAAGTCATGATCGTAGCAAATATGCTCTCAGAGAGAAAAGAAATCACTTCCGTCTTTGCTGGCTCAGAAAGAGCTACTTGGCTACTCTGGGATTTGATGGGGGATAGCATGCCATTTTGAACAGTCTTCGACGGTAGTAGTATTTCATGCAGAGGGAACAGGAAATTGGCTAGAAGATGACTAAGACCAAATTCCCTCTCTCCTTCATTTAGCTGGAAAATTTCACATTTTGTTCTGGAAGGAACTTTAAAAAGTGGAAAAAAATTAAATGACTACCAAAAACCTTTAAGTCATTTAAATGAGTTAGTTTGCAGAGTATGTATTTTGTATTTTAAGGTATCAACCACCAAGCCCAAACTGGCTGACCCAGATTTGGCCTCTTTTGCATTCATCTCACCTCTTTCTAAAGGTTTCAAATAGCACAGCCCACTTTCCAGTCGTTATATTAATATAATCCTTTTTTTCTCTTTGCTTTCTTGCTTTCCTCTCATTCAACTGAAGATTTGGAATCGGATGTATGATCACAAATGGACAATGCACCATCAGTGGGTTGATAGCTCATAAAAAATCCTGCGTCATTGAGAATTTTTTGTCTTCGTTATAGAACAATAAATACAGTGGGTATCTAAGCCCTCTGGCCTTCCTCTGCACCTTTAAGGGAGGATGGCAAGTATTTTTTTAGCCACATTTCTCAAACAGAAAGCAGTGCTTATTAGAGGCATCAAAACTGATACTGGTAATTACAAAACGTGAAAACATCCAATCCTAGTGACTTTTCAATTCCCAGCTCTAATCATTGTCTAGCTATTATTGTATCATCAGTCTTACATAATAAATTTGCATTAGGATTACATAAGGTTTTCCCTCTGTTGGCAGAACTTAGCATAAATATATATAATATATATAATATATATATATTATATATATATATATACTGTCAATACGTTTTAGCCTCTATGGCTATAATTGAAGGCCCATCAACATACATTAGTATCTCTGTCAACAGATCTCAACTTTACAGAAGCTAATAAACATTCTAAACATGTTTCAATAATTTAAGTTGTCACACCTGCTCACCTTAGGCTAGGATCTTCCTTCAAATACTTAAATGTCACTACCACTGACTTGCTTCCTCACTTGCGCTCTTGCAATATAATTACTCATAGCTCTGATCATCAGGTATTTACCTCCACTTTTACTTAACAGTGCATGCTACTTTGTATGCTAATTACATAGTTTTACTTTTCCCATTACAGCATGATTTACCTGTTAACAGAAAAATTTCTAAATGCATCCTTCTATTAACAGAACTTAGCGTAGTGTTTGGTGTGACTGTGTGTGTGGGAACTCAGTAAACATTTGTTGTTGGAAGGATGGTGGGAAGGAGAGGCAGGGGTGGGATTCAGGCCAGGTCTTTATTGTGCTCTTATTTATAGCATAAAAAAGGCCCAACGAACAAAGAAAATATTCTGAGAAGGAATAAATGTATACACGTAAGCATATTTCTGCATCTTAGGCTGTATTTCATTAGATTATTAGGTCAAGTCGATAAATCAAATTTAGTGGAAAAAGTGTCCTGATAATTTTTCACTGAGCTGCCATTTGGTAAATTGAGTTAATATAAATACCTGCACATTTTGTAGGTATATCCCTTCTATTTATAATTCCCTCACTAAAATCTAAGCCTGGTGAAGGCAGGGACCATTGTCTGCTTTATTTAGGACCTCCCCAGTTCCTAATACTGTACTTTGAATTAGTAAGCTCTCAGTACATTTCTAGTTGGATGAAAAAATAAACTGATGTATCAAATTTCACTTAAGTTTGTGTTTAATGTGCCATGTGACCGTGAATTGAATAAGCGATATAAAAATCAGCAATGAATCAATTGATACTTTTGTTTTTTCATGTTTCCTTTAGGAAATTGGTGGCCCCAATAGAAGAATGAGTATTATTAATAAAAGCAATATTTTCTGGCCCTGAAGAATGCCCATGGCCACAGTGTATTTCCTAAACCAAGGCATATTTTACTACATTATTGCAGAGTATGAGTTGTTCAGTATTTTAAAATATAAGTCTGTGGAATGTTTTGTTGCTGTTGTTTTATATTTGTCTTTCCTGCCATTGAACTTTTGTAACTGAGCATTAAATATTGAGTAACAGGTTCAATATTTGGGTTTGTCTAAAGCTTTTATAGTATTATATATACACATAGGTGTTTGGTGGATAGAAATTTACTAACATGTTTTCATGTGTTCTCTCTTCCTGTTATAAAGAACCTATCTGATGAACCTTCTGGGCTCAGTGCTATAACTCAGTCCAATGTTGAAATAAAATTTTGCTACTGTCTATGTCTTAAGTAGACTCTGTGTTTGCATTGGCATTGAAAGAATCTATTTAATTTTGACTTTTTTGTTGTACATGTATGCTTAGTTTCTTTAAAAAAACAGAGAGAAACAAAGTAACTTTATTCTTATAATCAATTCCTCTTTATTTCCTGTATCTCTTTATAGACTGAAAATAATAATTCCATGAATAAGGAGAGATGGATGTAGTTTTTGTAAACATGCTCTGTGAGAGCTGAGTTCTAATGTGAAACGCACCAGGATAATGTCCCCTTAGGAAAGTACCCATATTTATACCCAGTACAAAGTATTATTTCACAATTTAGGATGGGTTTCTGGGGAATCGTATATCTGTGAATTTAGGCATCAGTCTTTTTCAGTCTGTTAAGGATAATTTATAATGCTAATAATTATTTTTCAAGAATCTATTAGTGAAACAATACCTATAAACTTATGCATATATTCTCAGTGATTTCACTGGTAACTTCATCTCTAGTTTTATAGTGAATTACTAATTGGCTTGTGTCATTCACACTGACTTTTTTTCTCCTACAGCGATAATACACAATACAAAATATGATTATAATTAAAAACTGTAAATAAAAAATTTTTTAATAGATCGTTTTTGCTAGTACCTACTGTGCTCTTATTGCCTAAATAAATTATCTACTTGGAATTCAATTCTATTAAGGAGTAAAAATATAAATAAAAAGGAATTAAACATTTAAATGCTTGCTGTAAATTTAACAGTAAGATCTATTAAATGTTCTTTGTATAAGTTCAGTGACAATAGATAGATTATATTGTCAGTTAAGCAAGTGGATGAAAAATGAGTGATTTTCATCCTTCAGTTAAATATGGTGCTAAGTGGTATGTGCTAGCATTAAAAGCAAATTACTTATCACTTCAATAATCACAGCATGAGATCATTCTATTGGAAGCTGTGTTTCCAGTCTTTCTTGGTCCTCAGTTTTATTAAATAAATCAACTGATAATACTTGGATAAGCAGAAGAAAAAGCGTTGATGACATTATGGCATTTCCATTTTATAAGTGCTTATTGGAGATGTCTCCAAAATGTTTTTTCTATATATTTTACTCATTAGGAATTCTCACACCCAAACTATATATACACACAAGTATGTATATACATATACATAAATATATACATATGTATACACACACACACACATATACATACACACAAGTTCGTCTGGCCCAGCCACCTACGTGAAGCACAAATGCCTTCTACTACATCACTTCCAGTTGGCCTTCTGAGGTCAACTTTACACATTCAGTTGTTTTTTTTTTTTTTTTTTTGAATGGTCTCGGTTGCCCTGATTTTCTTGTTCAGCTAATTCTGTACTCAATATGAGGAGATAGCGTGATTTTCTTAAGAGTTCCCTCTGTGAAGGCAACTAAAGTAGTTCCAACCAATCTCTCAGGTGGAGTTTTTTCAGTGTCCACTTCGTGGGGCTGTTGTAAGGGGTATCAGGGATGATGAAGGGGATTTGTTAGCTATTGTTATTGACTAGGAAAATTAATGAGTGAAAGAAGGGAAAAAAGGAAGAAAAGAATAAAATAAAGGGAAAAGAAGAAATGATGGAAAGAAATAAGGAAGGTTGAAAGAAAAGAAAGAATACATTTCTAGAAGATTATTAAATCAATGGATAGCACATTTAAATTTTTAAGATACACCAATTTTACTTCAGAAATATTGTACCAATTTTTACTTCAACCACCCATATAGTTGAGATAAACTTTTATTCCATATTGTTGCTAGTAATGGATGTTAATAGTAAAAATATTTTCTTATTAAAAGGGTGAAAATATTTGATTAGAAATGCTGCCCATTTTGTATGATTAATAAAATGTACAGTTTTAGTATTGGAACTCACTTTTTCTTATTTTTAATAGCTCTTTACATATTAAGTACAGCAAAACTTTGTATATAGAACTTGTCACCAAATTATGTCAAGATTGTCAATTGTTTAGTTTGCTTTACTATATATTTTGGCATATAGAAGTTGTCAATTTTTATACAGTTTAATCTGTAAAGTTTTTTTGTTTTTGTCTCAACATGGTGTATCAAATAGTTTATCCTTTCCCTGATACTTTCAAATGCCACTTTTAATAGATAATAAGCACATTTATGTTACATTTTTTTCCTGGAAAGTGTTGCTGATTCATTGATTTATTATCAACTTTCATACTAGTTTAAAATCTCTTTAATTAATATAGCTCATAGGTGAAGCAGGGACATCCTATGAATAAATTGCACACTACTAAGAAACATTTGCCGGCAGTATGGGAAGAATGAGGATGGAGAAAAAAGAGCACAACATGAAGGGGAATCTTAGACCTAGGTAATGGATCCATGAAAGCTCATCAGATACCACTTTTTCTACTTTTGAGTATGTTTAGAACTTTTTATAAGAAGTTAAGATGGTCATAGAATGGTATACACATAGAACAGGTGTGATGTCATATTGTGTATTCCTTAAGCTTTCATTTTTAAATAATAAATAATGACATGAGGAAATGTTCAAAATATAATGTGGAGTGAAAGGGTGGGATGCATATACTATGGTGCCAATTATAAAAAATACGTATTGTATAGAAAGAATTTGAAAGAACACATGTAGCTATGTTGATAATGGCTATCGATGAGTGTTGAGATTATAAATTTTATAATTTTTTTATTTCTATATTTTCCACATTTTCTCCTATGAGCTTATGATACTCATATAATCAGTGCTGAAACAGCACATGTAATTTTAAGCACTAATAAGGGAAGTATATATGATATCACCTATAAAACCAAAAGCTATATTATATGTATAAACATTGTATGCCCAAGAGGGATGTCCAAACTTGGCATTCTGGGAACATTTCAGAAGACAAAGCCTGTATGAGACGGAAACAAAAAGCTATAAATAGCAAACAAGCTTAGATAAAAATATAACAGGATGAAAAAAGGAAGTGAATGTGGTAAGGAAGAAGTAATGAAAACCAAAAATGCAATTGCAGAGTGAAAGGGCATCTCAGAGGCTTGAAAGGGCAGATTTGACGTCACAGAAAATCAAATCACGTCAACTGCTTGCATCTCCCCTTGCTGTCTCCCACCGCCTGCCTTCCCAACCCACTCCCCTGAACCTGACTCTGACGGTCCTCTCCAACACCCTAATTCATAGACTCTATCACCTTTTCCCTGGTTCATCCTTTTCTTGTTCTTTTTTTTTCTTACCCAGCTTAATTTCCACAGTCAACCGTGATCATCACTCCTTTGCTTGCACCTTCTACTCACCTCTCTCTCACCTCTCCTTACCTCTTATAACCTGGAGAGACCACAGCCCTGGTTGGACCCACCTGTGCCTAATTCGTGCCTACACCCCTGCAATTAAAAGCAGCTGGAGAAAAATACACGTTGACATTGGCCAATCTCACTTTAAATTTGTGACTGTAGATCTTGGGTGAACTTTAACACTTCCCAATAATCACGTATATTTTTTTTTTATTTTAGCATATTATGGGGGTACAGATGTTTAGGTTATGTATGTTGCCCTTGCCTCCCCACTCCCCCCCAAGTCCGAGTTTCAAGTGTGCCCATCCCTTGGATGGTGCGCATTGCACTCTTTGAATAATCACGTATTTTTAAAAAATACTATTCGCCCATCCGGTATCCTGACTATTAGCACATTTTATTTTCTCTTCCCAAACCTGTAACACACCTTTCCCTAGCCTCACTCTCAACTGATAAACTGGCCTTCTACTTCACTGGGAAAACTGGAGCAATCAGAAGGGAACCTCCACAACTTCCTGCCACCCGGTCGACCTACCTTCCAGCACCTGCACACACAGGGTGCTGCGTTTCGGCTTTCACCACAGGGGAAGGAACCGTGCAGATTTCTAAAACTGACCCTTTCTCTAAGCCCTAGGTCACCTCCTCCACTCCATCAAGTGTTTCCTCTCTTTCCCACATTATCATATATTTACCTTCCGTTTGATAATACAAATTTGCTATTATTTCTCCACCATGGGAAAAAAATAACTTCTCTTGACCCCACTCTTTGTATCATCTCTCATGCCTTTGCTTCCCTTTATAAAAAGACTCCTTGGAAGAGTATTCTTGCTGCGCCAAATTCTTCTCCTCCCGCGTTTGCCTCAACCCACCCTTGCCAGGATTTCACACCTGTGCTCTCTGGACACTGCTGTTACCAAGGCCAACAATGGCTGCCACCCCACCGCCGTGATGGTAAATCCAATGGTCAAGTTAGCACTTTCTCACTCTTGGTGCGTTTTCTTCACTGACTACCAGGATACTACCCTTCTCCTATATGGCTGCGGTTCTTAGTTCCCCGTGGTGTATTCTCCTCTTTTCTCCCACTTCTTCATGTTTAAGTGCTCTGGGGCTCAGTCTTTGGTTCTCTTCTCTTTTCTCTCCCCACTCATTAGCGATCTCATTTACTAGATGAGCTCATGCTATAGTTTGAATGTGTCCACTTGGAAATTTAGGTGTTACCAATGTGATGGTATCAGGAGGTGGGGCACTTAAGAAGTGACAGACTGCTCCCTGGAGAGTGGGATTAAGGCCCTTACAAAAGAAGCTTCTCCTTCACACAGCAATTAGCTAGCTTGCTCTTCTACTTTTCTGACCTGTGAGGACACGGCATTTGTCCCTCGTGCCTTTCTGCCATGGGAGGAGGCAGCAAGAATGCCTTGACTAGATGCTGACACCCTGATCTTAGACTTTCCAGCCTCCTGCACTGTGACAAACAAATTTCTATTTTTATTAATAAATTATCCAGTCTGTGGTCTTGTGTTGTACAGCAGTACAAATGGATTAAGACAGATGACTTCCAGGTTTATATCTCCAGCCCGAATCTCTCTTGCAAACTTCAGCT
>RJWJ010008139.1:25641-54660 GCA_004363605.1 Indri indri | reverse complement strand
ATGGAAAAACAAGCACCACATGTACTCACCATCAAATTGGTAGTAACTGAACAACACATAAGTGTACATATAAGAATAACATCTATTGGATGTCGGGTAGGGAGGGAGGGGGAAGGGGGAGGGGCGAGGGGGAGGAGGGGACGGATATATGCATACACAAAGGGTGCAATGCGCACCATCCGAGAGATGGACACACTTGGGACTGGGACTTGGGGGGAAGGGGGGGCAAGGGCCACATACGTAACCTAAACATCTGTACCCCTATAATAACAAACAATAAAAAAAAGATTATAGTATAAAATTTCAGATATCAAAAAAAAAGTTTTCTCTCTCTTTCTCTTCATCTAATATCAAAGTTTAAATAAATATATACAGATAACATATTAAAGATAATAAGCTAGACAATAAAAAGTAAAAATAAATTTAAGTGAAGTCAGATATGGTTTAAGTGGATGCATCTTTTGTAGAAAATTACCGGGGTGGCTATGAATTGGTTCACCAATAAAATTTTATTTTATTCAGTATAAAAAAAATAAAATAAAAAAATAAATGTTGCTACCTCTTTGTAAAAACCTCTGACCTCAAGGATCCACAGTCAGCAGGCCTTCCTCTAAATTCTCATGGTTTATAGCAGTGCCCCTCCAACCTTGAAACATGCCCGAGTCACCTATGGATCTTGTTAACATGCAGATTCACCTGTGGATCCTGTTAAAATGCAGATTCTGATTCAGTTGGTTTAGGTTGGAGCCTGGGATGTTGCATTTCTAACAAGCTCCCTGCTATTCTCATGGTCCAGATCCACATGCTGATTAATAATGGATAGGAAGTGGGCCTCCTGAAAGAAGCAGTTCACCTCCAGATGAAAGAAGACCTGGAAAAGCCACCAATGAACAGACCTTCTTATAATCTCTTTAGGAATAAAAACATTCAATAGGAATGGAAGAAAAGGTGGAGCAACCTGAGGGAAGACTTTCTCGTTCACCCCAGGAGGAGGATGAAGAGAGGTGGCCAGGCAGGGAAGAGTCAAGTTTAATCATATTCACAAGCACAAGAGTGAGACAGGTTTAATGATATTCAGAGAACAAAAGAGAAGAAAACAGGGAGCTGAACACTTTGCAGAGGGTTCTGAAGGGTTTTAAACATCTCAGGGAAAGTTATCATTGAGTCAAAAAGGATGAAATAAAATATAAGAAAGAAATTGGATTAATCAGTTGCAAGAAGCTAAAAAAAAAACATAATAAAGAAGAGGAAGGAAAAGGAAAATGCTCCCATTTTTGAGTGCTTTCCTTCCCCTTGCCCATACGCATATTTAAGGTTTAATTTCTTCCTGGGTCTCACTGGGGCTCCATTCTCTATTCCTTCTGCCTTCTCTCTTGCCTAGCTGAGGCAAACTACTTTATATTTCAAAAACAGTTGTAGGAGAGAATCAGAGTTAGGGGAGAGAATGGCTTCTATGGCATCTCTCAAACATGTCATAAAATTCTTTGAGGCATTCAGGAGAGTGCCTTCCTTTGCTTTTCAGACCCCAACTGACAAGGCCTTGTATTTTGGCAGGCATTTTCTGCTTGGCTGACTTTGGGCTTTGAAATTTTGAAGCACAGTTGAATGTGGAATCATATTAGACATGATTTCTTTAAAGGATGGCAGCTTAAAAACAACTAGATGCCATAATACACAAGACAGGTCCAGTCTGTCTTTTATCCTGTGGCATGTACAGTTATGGTGATGTTAGAATTGGGTCTCTGTGAAAAGTACATAGCAGATCAAGGCTCCATACATGGAGTGGTAACAGGGATCAAAGATCAGATCAAGTCCTTCTCTAAGAGAAGCAATTATAACAATTCTATCTGTTCACTTCAAAGAGATCCTCAGCAAATCAAAGTCAATTGAGAGTCCAAATACATACTTATTTTCAAATAATTTCTGAAGTACACATAAAGATGTTTTTCATGCAGTCTCTTTTCTTTGTCCTTGAAGTCCTCTGTGTGCCATCAGTGATCCTTTGAAATTTGGAACCAGTTTTACCTCCTAAAGCAATTATTACACAGTACAGAAAATGGACTTCTTAAAAATACTTTATGATGATATTCTCACAAATCCTGTACTGCAGTGAGGCATGGCTGTATTTTACTTATTCATTTAGGATTACTTTGAACATTCCTTTTAATTTCCTTTTTAATAAGAAGGCATACTTGGAATAGTTCCCCATGAAGGCCATTTATCAAGGAAAATAGGTCAATTCAGCATCAGCTCTAGGTTGCAAACACAAGTACACACACACACAGACACACACATAAATATATACAAAAAACTGGAGGAAAAAAGAAAAATGATTTATTGAAATACCTCGATTTGGAAAGTTTACCTTTTGTTTTTTTGAAGCGTGAATTCTTTCATCATGTGCTCTCCTAGATCTTATTCTTTTAGGAAATTGGAATTCATAGAATCACAGAACTTTTAAAGCTAGAGGAGAACTTGGAAGTCATTCAAGGCAACACCTTTAATTTTGAGATGAGAAAACTAAGAAGGACTTGAGTAGGGTAAAGTAAGTGGGATACCCTGGGTGCAGAATCAAAGGAGACGCTCACTCTCTGCTGCCGATGAAGTGAGCACCTTCAGCTTTGTACCCTGGGTATCCCACTTGACTCACCTAGTCATGGCCCTGAAACTGAGGCCCATGGAGGTTGAATGCTTTGCCCAAGGTCATCTGGCTTGTTGATTCAGGGCTGTGTCTCTAATCCCAAGTTACCTTTCTGAAGTTTGAAAATGGTATCACATTTAAGAGAAAAGATTAGGTAGACTTCTTTCCAAATAATCTTTTAAATAAGAATATTGTTTCATTTGTGGTAGTGCTATTAATATTTCCTTCTATCAGCTTCTTATGAATTGTTAATTACCTTCCGCAAGGAATTTGATGAACCAACTTCAGAGAACCTGCCTGAGTCTCAGCGTGTTCCTTTCCTGAACCTCAGTGAACTGGAGTCAAGTGTAGAGGACACTACAGCTGACCTTGGACATCATGGTATGTGTTTACATCAGTTTTCAGAAGGGTGCTCTCAGGTGCTACATGAGTTGGTGTGGCTGGCTCTGCAGTTGGGCCTGGCTGGCCTCTGAGAGAAGCCCTGGGTATATAGGATGACCTGCCATTGGTTTTCCAGGGCTGGGTTGTAAACAGGATGGAAAGCAGAGAAGCCAAGAGTTTTTCTGTCCTCTCCATCTTCTTTGTAATAGTGAGGTTCGGTTGGAAACTCATACCGGTTGAGGGACCTCTTCTGGGGGTGTTAAACAATGTTGTCATTAACCTGACTTCAGAATAGTGTAGAACTCTGAACGCTCTGAAGTATCGTGTTTCCCTGTTCCCCTGGCCCTCATAAATTTAAATTGAAGAAATGAAGCCAGGCTTTGAAAAATCAACTATTCAAATGTGCAGGCATTACCAGAAAAGAAAGAGCTCAGCGCTGTTATCTAAATGGAGTATATACACCATAGCTTACTGGTTAAAAGCATGAGTTTTAGAGTAAAAAATTTGGCTGTATTAGGGAAGCCCCTGGCAACATAATCTCTCTAGGTCTCAGTTTTGTCATGAAACAAGAATAATAATACCTCCTTGCATGGTCGTTACGAAGAGCAGATGAGACTAGGCATGTGGATTGCTCTTAGCTCAGTGTCCAGCACACAGTCATCACTGAGGAAGCAGAAGCAGTTGGTACACTTCAGGCAGGGAAGGGTTATGAGTGTGGGGACCTGCTCAGTCACATTCACCAGTCTCCCCAGGGCCTAGAACAAAGTGCCAGGAACATTATAGGTACTCAGCAAATTCTTCTTGAATGAATGAATGAGTGGATGAATAAATGAATGAATGATATGTGAGTCTGGACCTCTGAGAAGCAGAAGCCAAGATGGGATGAAAAATGGCAAGGTTATTTTTAGGGAATATTCCCACGTGAAAGGAAATAGGGAAAAAGTTAGAAAAGGTGGGGCGAACTGTTAGATGGTGATTAAAGTCTTATTCCAAGTGAAAAGAGAGGCTTGGTGGGAGTGCACTAGTCTGCTGTGTAGGCAGAGGTAGCAAGAGCATCAGCAAGTCCTCAAGCAAAGTCAGCCATCAGAGGCTGCCTTCCTATCCCTGCTGCGCTCCAGCAGTGGCCCATAGGGAGGCATAGCAGCCTCTGAAATAATGTAGGGATGGATTTCAGAGCATGGCAGCTGGGATCCTTGGCCAATTGCACTCCCTACAGTGGGAAGTCTGCGAGGTGCATCCTCATGGCTGCACAATGATGCAGCAACTCTCTTTGGCAGTAGATGGTTCTCTTTTTAAAGTGAGAATTAAGGTAGTGAAGCTCAGATTGTCTGGTTACCTCAGCCCAAATTTGCAGTTGAGATCTTCCTGATAGAGCTTTTAGAGCTTGTGCTGCCTCCTTCAGCTGTACGGAGACTAGCACCTGAAGCTCTTTAGGTCAGCATTTGCCAGCTTTTAAAATGGTGCTGTGGAAGCCATCTTGGAACAGACATCATTGACAAACACATGTGTGTATCAGATGGATTTGTGCCTTAGACCTATTTATTTTTTTAACGTATTATTTGTTGGTTTCCAAAAGTAAAATTTGGAAGCATAGCAATATCCCATGGGGCTTTCTTTCTAAGAATAGAAAACTGAGAAAGCCCATTGTGTAGTACCTGATATGTGTGGCTTGTGCTCTGCTGTAGGACAGAGCCATCACTATGTATAAATAGGAAGCCCCAGGATAGGATATTGGATGGGTGGTCTAGACCAAGAAGTCTGGGCCCAGCTCCTGGCTTCAAATAGGAAAAGTACTTATTGTTGCATTTCATAGGTGAGAAGCCAAAGACATTAAGTAATTTGCTCAAGGACCCTAGAGCTCTTGCTTTCTAGTCTGGCACCCTTTCTACATCCCCCAAAGTATATGTATCTGGAAGTGGTGGGTAGGAGCAATAAGCTTGTAAGAAAAAGACAATCATGTCAAGTGAATTGCACTTTCAAAAGGCAGAGAGTCTTTGTTATGTCTCTGTGCTAATTTTTGTGAATTTTAATAGCCAAATTACTCCTAAGCTAGCCCTAATCACAGGTACCAGCTGCTGTAGACTCAAACTGGTATCCTCCTTACTTCTCGTTTGGTCTTTTGTCATGGAGGTTTCAATATGGTAGGCAGTGTATTGATTTACCAGCCAAACTGGAAGTGGGCAATTCTACTCCTTTGACCACTTCATTCCTGTTATAAGGAAACACTACTTAGGTCTCCATAACAAGCTGTAAGATGGAAAAAACCTCACACATGGTAGTTTTACGTAGAGCAGATGCTTTGTAATATACTTTAGACACTTCCCTTATTTTCTTTCTCTTTACAAATTCATATTTTCTAAATGCTATCTTTCTTAAATATTAAACCAAAAAGGGAGACTTAGAACTATGAAAATGCAAACCTTTGGCTGTGATAAATTATTGGAATGATGGGCAACTACAAAATGATTAGTGATAACATAGCTTAATTATAAAATTTTGGGTCATAAGACTTCAATTTGTTGATGAACACTGAAGTGGTTAATTGTTTTCCCAATGCTCTTTGCCTTTTAGAAGATCCAACTCCAAACTTTCAGTACCCAGAGGAAGTTTTTGTTAATTTTTTATCTATCATGTATATGTAAAATAAAATTACACAGTCATCTTTTCAAAGCTCCTACATGAAATGTTTAATCAGTCTTTGATGTTGAGTTGGAAAATTCCCTCTGGGGTGTGAGGAGTTAGTTGCAGAGAAAAAAGATAGGATAAGACTTATTATTTACATTTGATATGCATATAGCCGATTTAATCTAGCTAAAGTCAAGGGTAACCATTATGATCAAATGAGAAAGTACAAGTGGACTGTTAAAGAAATTATCACTATTTAGCTCCTTATATTTAATGCTGATGATCTCTTATACATTAATTTTTACTAGGCATTTCCTTATTTTTAGCAACTCACAGCTGAGTTCCCTGCCATGCGGGCATGGAGAACCTGAGGCTTTGGGACTACACGTGGTCTTCTAGATCCTGGAGTACAGCCTTTTGACTGAATCCAAATTTTGTAGAACAAATCCTTTTAATAATGGGATTAATAAAGGGATTTGTTCTGTGAAGTTTGGGTTTGGTCGAGAGGCTATACCGGGGGATCTAGAGGGCCACATGTGGCCTTGAGGCCTCAGGTTCCCCATCCCTACGGGAGCCATTCAGATGTGGAGACTGCAGTGAAATAAGGCCATGGCTGCCTGCCCATAGCCTGACCAGCTGTCATCTCTTAATTTCTCCTTCAGCCACTCCTTGAGTAAGTCCTGAGCCTTCCCAGTGCTAGAGAAAGTTCGGACCTCAAGGGGATGGTACTTTGCCTGCAGGAAATTCATGTGCCCTTTTCAGTTGTGGGCTACTCTGTGACTTATGATGTAACCTCTTCCTTTTAAATGTTCAAGTGGAAATAAGGTGAATTGAACTCTGTTAAATGTGATATATTTTTATTATTTTAATTTTAAAAAAGAAAACTTCTACTCACTCAGCAATTCCACTTTTAGATAGTTACCTGAAAGAAATGAAAGCATGTCTATAAGAAGATCTGTACACAAATGTTCTTAGCAGTTTTGTTCATAAGTACTAAAAATATGAGACAAGTGTCCATCAATAGGTGAATGGATAAACAAACTTGTATTCTGTCCATGCAATTGTGTACTGCTTGGCAATGCAATGGAACAGACTACCAGTACACACAATGTGGATAAATTCAACAAACATTATACGAAGTGAAAGAAACCTCACACAAGAGTTCATACTGATGATTCCATTTCTGTGAAGTTCTAGAAATGGTAGTACTTATCTATGGTGATAGAAACGAGGCCATGGTTGCCTGGGAGTTGAATTGGTGGGAATTGACTCCAAAAGGGCACAAGGGAACCTTTCATAGTGATAGAAACATTTGAAAATTTGATATCATGATTGTGGTGACGGTTACCCAGATATGTGTATTTGTCAAAACTCATTGAACTCTATGCTTTAATTGGGTGCATTTTATTGTCTATAAATTACACCTCATTAAAGTTAATAAATTAAAAAAATTGTTAATATGTCTAGAATAAAGAAAACATCATGAGTAATTCTTCTGTCTTTGTTTTAGCTAATGAATGGCCAAGAGAGATGTGGGTGAAGCTGTGGAGATAGAAAGCAACTGGGAAGATCTCTAAATGTCAGTTGGGACACAAAGTCCTTAGTCCAGAAAATAATCATGGGGTTTGGGGTTTTCATCTAACGTCAATTGAATAACATTGTCTTCCACAGGAGTGTTAACAGAGATTTAGAGGCTTCTCTCAGGAGGAAAATTGGCTGTTTAGAAATGAGGTAGGGGTTTTTTATCTCCTCTCTCTTCAGTATTTATAGGTGTAGGGCCCACATTTGAGTAGCAGGTCTAAAAGGACCTAGTGCCTGCTAAAGCAGCCTGAGCTAATGGGATAAAAGGTGATAGCACAGACTGCAAAACCCAGCCCAAGACAGAGAAGCTGGTGGACCTGCCTGGCTCTTTAGCCCTCAGAAAAGAAGACCAAATGCTGAGGGTCACTTTTACACTCCTGGATTGCCATCACTTCTAGAGCTTTAGATGTCTGTAAGACTTGATTCATCAACATAATTTATTGCATATCTGTCACATATTCCACAGAGTTACATTTATATTTCATGATAGTGTATCCACGTGACTCTAATTTAATTTACTCCCAGGAATAAATATTTTCTGAGTTTTAGAGAATAATTAAAATGAATCTGTCAAGCTTGGTGGTTCATGCCTGTGATCCCAGCACTTTGGGAGACCAAGATGGGAGGATCGCTTGAGGCCAGTAATTTGAGACCAGCCTGGGAAACATAGGCTCCATCTTTACAAAAATGAAAATAAAAAAATTAGCCAGGTGTGGTGGTGTATACCTTTAGTCATAGCTACTCAGGAGGCTGAGGTGGGAGGATTGCTTGAGCCAGGAATTTGAGGCTGCAGTGAGCTATGATCATGCCCGTACACTCCAGCCTGGGCAACAAAGTAAGCCCCTGTCTCTAAAATGAATGAATGAATGAATCTAATATTGAATGAAGTACTGATTCTCTACCTGAGGCATATTTAATAATTTAGAGTGTTTCTTCTAGTATGACAAGTCTCTAACTGAAATTTAAAAGATTATAACCAATTTGAAAAATTAAAGTAGATACAAATTAACACCTGCCCAACGAGGCACTTCACATGGTGTCCTGAGTAAGCATAAAAGAAATAGGGCAAAGGGAAGGCAATGGGTCCCCAGAACATCAGGTATTCGTGGGAAAATCAGCACCCATGGACCTCTGAAATAAGCTGTTCACCCAGGAAGGTTGTATGTAATCCCATGGTTCATCTCTTAGCTAAATATAAATTATACAGTAGTTTTGAAACTAAAGGCCACGTGCTGGCAGGGCAGAGAGCATCCTTAAGTGGCCTTACTTGGCCTATCGTGGTTCAAGTTTGGAATGAATCAATTAAACAGAAAATTAAATGAGCTTCAATCATGGCTTTAAGGTTGGATAGAACACAAACATAATAGAGTAAAAATCTTATATAATATGTGTTTCAGACAGTGTTTTGGACAAAGCCATGGCATGGTTTTCCTTTAGTTGATGAATTTATTTTCTATGCATGCAAGTTTCACATCTGTTTTGATATTTCCTACCAGGACTTTTGACTAATCTCTGTGATCATTTTTCTCCTGTCTTAGAACATACCCTATGCTGCCTTATGGCAGTGAGATTGTGTACCTGACTCATCCTCTATCCTGGATTTTAAAACTGGGATGTCTTTGTTAACAAGTCTTTTGAAAAGCACTTTTAAAATCAACACAGTAGGTAGTTATGTTGTAAAGATCATAGATACAGGATAAATAACAACAACATAAAAACCTGTCCAAATCTCATTCAAATAAGTACAGTCATGTGTGGCTTAATGACAGAAATATGTTCTAAGAAATGCATTGTTAGGCAGTTTTGTCATTGTGCAAATAGCAGAGAATGTACTTACATAAATCTAGATGGTATACCCTACTACATTCCTAGGCTATGTGGTATACCCTGTAGCTCCTAGGCTGTAAACCTGTACAACATAGTACTGTACTGAATATTAATTACAATTATTAACACAATGTTAAGTATTTTTGTATCTAAATATATCTAAACATAGAAAAGATACAGTGAAAATGCAGTATAAAAGATAAAAAATGGCACACCTGTATAAGGCATAGGGCACTTACCACGAATGGAGCTTGCAGGACTGGAAGTTGCTCTGGGTGAGTCAGTGACGAGTGAATATGAAGGCCTAGGACACTACCGTACACTGCTGTAGACTTTATAAAGGCTACACTAAATTTATAAAAAAAATTTTTTTTCAATAACAAATTAACCTTAGCTTACTGTAACTTTTTTACTTTATAAACTTTTAATATTTTAACTTTTGACTCTTTTGTAATAACACTTAAAACACAAACACATTGTACAGCTGTGCAAAAATATTTTCTTTCTTTGTATCCTCAGTCTGTAAGCATTTTTCTATCTTAACACTTAAATTTTTTTTACTTTTTAAACTTTTTCTATTGAAAGCTAAGACACAAACATACACATTAGTCTCAGCCTACCCGGGGCAGGATCATCAATATCACGGTCTTCTACCACCGTATGCACTGGAGGTCTTCCGGAGCAGCAGCATAAATAGAGCTGTCATCTCCTGTTATCACAATGCCTTCTTGAATACCTCCTGAAAGAACTGCCCTTGGCTGCTTTACAGTTAACTTTTTTATAAGTAGAAGGAATACATTCTAAAATAACAATAAAACAAATAGTATAATAGATAAACTAGTAACTTAGTCATTTATTATCATTATCAAGAATTATGTACTATACATAATTGTGTGTTGTAATATGACTGTCAGTGCAGTAGGTTTGTTTACACCATCATCACCACAATCACATGAGTAACATGTTTTGCAACAATGTTATGGTGACTACGACATCACTAGGTGGTAGAAATTTTCAGCTGCCTTATAATCTTATGGGACCATCATCGCATACGTGGTCTGTCATTAACTAAAACGTCATTATGTGATGCGTGACTGTACTTGTACTTTAAGATTGCTGTGGTTTGACTGTCTCTCCTCTAAAATTCAGGTGTTGGTAATGTGATAGGATTAAGAGATGAGGTCATTAAGATGTTATTGGGTCATGAAGGGTCCTTCCTCATGATTGGAATTAGGTGCCCTTATAAAAGGGCCCGATGAAGGGAGTTCATCCCTCTTGCCCTTCCACCTTTCACCATCTGAGGACACAGCATTCCTCTACTCCAGGGGATGCCTCAATAAGGTGCCATCTTGGCAGCAGAGAGTAGCCCTCACCAGACAACCAAACCTGCTGGTGCCTTCTTCTTGGACTTCCCAGCCTCCAGAACCATGAGAAACAAATTTCTGTTCTTTATAGATTACTCAGTCTGTGGTATTTTGTAGTAGTACAAACAGGCTAAAAAGAAAGGTAAAACTTGTAATGACAGTTTGTTATGCAGACTCAAGGAGAGTTGTATCTCAAAAATGTTAGCTGGAAGTGCTCTGGGGAGCTGGGTTGTACAACTCAAAGTAGCCAGAGTTGTGACAAGGACATTTATGTCTGTATGCATGCGAAGAGTTTGGACAATTATATTTCACGAAATTTCAGAGTGGTGAAAAAGCAGTGTCTCCAAATATATTATTTTATATAATATGGGAACATAAATTTGTTACTAAATTAACAACGTAAAGAGAAATTTATGTTTCATTTATTTTCCTAATAGTTTGATATTCAAGTCTGATATTCTTATTAGAAAATAGGACAAGTTTTAAAATTTTCTAGGTTTCCTTATAATTAGACATACCAGTCTAAAATATACACTTTTATACATTTTAACATCTCTGAAATTGAAATGCATCTTAAAATAGATGATGTATCATAATTTAATGGACAGTGTTTTTATTAGTGATACATAATGTAATGGTGCATTTTTAAATTGATAGTGTCTTTGATTAAATAAAATACAGTATGGTATTTCTCAACTGTATCTGTCAGGCTAGGCTAGACTTTCTGCTGTAACAAATACACCTATTGACTTAGGTAACAAAGGGTTTATGTCTCATTCCCATAAAGTCCAATGTGAGTAAAGAATTGATCTAGGACAGATCTTCCCTATGCAGTGACTAAGTTTCTCCTGGTTTCTTCTGTTTTGTGCTACCACCATCTCAATGTCTGCCTTTCAGTGTTCCCACAGCAGCAGAAAGAGTAGATTGGAGGAAGCATGGTCATGTGTAAATTCCTCAGCCTGGAGATCACTTGCCCTCAATTTCATTGACTAACACTAGTCAGGCATGGGAAGAGGGCTCTCCTCTGTGACCAAGGAGGAGAGAATCAGATATGGATTGAATACCCGTGATTTCTATCAGAGCAATCTATCTTAGTTACCTGACTCTGAAATTAGGGTAATGAACAAAACTCAAGTAGATAATTGAATGATATGAAGTCTAAGTTTCAATAAGACAGATTAATCCATTTATTTGTTTTCATTGACTTGAACCAAATATTAACCAAAATAAACCTATTTCTTTATGTCATATCACAAAGCCGATGACAAAAACAATGTATTCTTTAATCTTTAAATTTTATGATTAAGCCTGAAAAGCAAAACTTTCAATATATGTGAGGCATTTCTTAAATTGGTTCTTAAATCTCTTAATTCAGTCATTAATATGTAAAATTCTATATTGGGGCCATATGAGGCCTTGCCAAAGCTGCTGGTGGACAGGTTTATATTTGTAAGGATAATATTTACACTTTATCTTAGCTCCTCATTTCTATCAGCTGAAGAAAGCTATTGTGGTAGGTAGAAGAATGGGCCCCAAACCTGTCCACTTCCTAATCCCTGAAAGCTGTGAATACGTTAGGTTACATGGCAAGAGAGAATGAATTACAGTTGCAGATGGAACTGAGGAATTTGTAGTTATTTGTCCCAGTAATCATAGAAAGCTAGCTAATTAACTGACTTTAAGACAGGGAGATTATCCTGAATATTTGGATGGGCTCAAGGTCACAAGGGTTCTTAAAAGTGGAAGAGGGAGGCAGAAAGGGGAGAACTAGAGAGACAAAAGCATGAGGACTTGTCCTGGCATTGCTGGCTCTGAAGTTGGAGGGAGGGAGCCATGAGCCAAGGAAAGCAGGTGACCACTAGAGGCTGGAAAAGGCAAGGAAATGGATTTACCCTCCCTAGAGCCCCCAGAGAGGAAGGCACTCTGCCAACAACTGGATCTTAGCTTAATGGGATGTGTGTCAGATTTCTGGTCTATAGGGCTATAAGATAACTCTGTGTTGTTTTAAGCTACTAAATTTGTAGTTATTTGTCACAGTAGCCACAGAAAGCTAGCATAGCTATATTGGATTATATGTGCTTCCAGTCAAATAACAACCATCTTTGATTCATATGCTGGTTTTTTGTTGAAGTGACTAAAACATTTTGCTTTGTTGTTTAGGCCAGACTTTAGAGATTTGTGATAGGCATTTAAATTAATATTTTCTGATCTTTGTAAAGGGACTTCTTGTTTTGTTTTGTGGCATTAAGGGCCACATCAGTACCAGGCACTAATTGTTTGTTGTAGGTGGGAAAGCCTCCTAGAATCATCCGTCAAGCTCTTTCATTTTTTGAGGTGAAATAGCACATCTCCAGAAAAAAAACTTTCTGGCAAAGAACTATGGCAGCAATTTCTAATACCCTTTGTCAATCATGACTAACAGCATTTTCCACTGACTCCTCTTTTTCTCTTGCTTCCAAAAAAACCCCTCTAAATAGAAAAATAAGAAACCCATAAAAAGATCCAAAGTGATTGTCATGTCTCATAGTAGTGTATATATGTGTGAGCAGTATAATGAGTTTGACTTATTCTAAAATCAGTCAATTTTTCCACATCTGTCTTCAGGGAAGTATGTTTGCGAAGTTGCCAGCATTTGCAGCTCACCAGGTAGATTTGTTTCTGATCTGAACTTACAGGATGGGTTCTTTATAAATCCATCTTATTGTGGGAATATATTTATATAAATGTGTGGTGTAAATTTACCTACCCTACTTCACAGCTAACCTTGATCATCCTTTCCTGCTAACCCTTGACTTATCTGGATTCCTTTTTCTGGCAAGTCTCCTTTAAATTATTAATAGGAGTCCTTCTATTCCTATTAAGGATTAGTCAGCAGAGTAAATATTTGTAGATGAGTTTAAGATGTCTGCAATTGTTCATTGCATGCATTTGCACTGGGCATTTTGAGGTGTAGAGATCAAAGGGACTTTACTCTTTTTATATCTCAGATTAATTTTCTCTTTGGAATCTAGAGGAAAAATGAACAAACTGAGCCCTCCTCCAAGTTTAATTCTGTATGACCTGTTTTCCTGGCTTCAAATAAGATAGGACTAAATCAACCCCCTTCCTTCCCTCCACCTCCCCACAATTCCATTTTAAAATATAATAATTTGATAGTTTGCATAAGCAGTTGATTATGAACATATGGTATCTAGCCATATATTTAGCCTTCGCTTATTTGGGAGATTACACATTTAAAACAAGACCAACCTTTATTCATGGCACCCTGAAAGAGAAATTTTAGTGGTATACTTGAGAGGGCTAGAAGCTGACTACTGGTTAAGAAAAAGCAGGTTCTGGAAAATTGTTAAAAATGTTTTCCTTGGCCCCTTCATCTCTGTGCCATTGCTGAGGAGAGTGGATCAGTGCCCTGACTGCGCTAACGTGTTCACAGGCCGTGCTCTTATCTGTCCCTGGGAACTCCACCATTCTTTGAAGCCGTCATGATGTCATTCCAAGCCAACCTCTTACTCTTCACTGTCAGTAAATCCTGGTCCTACAATCATTCTCACAGCTAAAAATTCCATCCAGTAGGCATAATGGTAAAAGCATGTATTTTCCACTGCATTGTCAATATTCATTGATTCTGGCTGGGCATGGTGGCTCATGCCTATAATCCTAGTACTTTGGGAGGCGGAGGCCAAAGATCACTTGAGCCCAGGAGATCAAGGCAGCAGTGAGTTCCAACCTGGGTGACAGAGTGAGACCCCATCTCTAAAACAACAACAACAACAACAACAACAACAAAAACACTAGTGCTTTTTGTCTTAAAACAGCATACATTTCTTGCACAGATTAATTCAGTTGGGGAAATAAATAGTAGAATAACAAGTTGCCAGAAGAGGCTAAATTGGGAACATCAATGTTCACCTATAATATTTTTTCCTTTTTTCTTGAGGAAGATTATAATCTAATTTCACCAGATACCAGAGAGGTGAAAAATAAATATGAAAATGAAGGAGTTCCTGAGATGTGGGAATAGAATCCTCCATGCATACTTTTTGCATTCCCTGGCCATTGCTTATTTCCTTATATAGGTCATTAAATGTGAAATGTCTGATTTCGAATCAAAAATTTAGTTTATTATATCTCAAAAAAGAAGCAGTACAATTAGTCACAATGTGTGTCTAAACTATTGACACAATTTTGTCATCTTAACGGTAGCTTGTTTATGCAGGCAGGGCAGAAGCCTGGCGAGCGAGTGGAGTGATGATGAAATTGTGAAAGGCGTTTCTCACAGCTCGTTGAGTATTGAATATTTGTTCTTGTAAGAAGTGGTGCAAAGTCTGGAAGAAGTGGTAGTCAGTTGGTGTAAGGCCTAGTGAATATGGTGGATGACAGAGAGTGTCTAAGTCCAGTCTCTGTAGTTTGAGCAGTGTTGTTTGTTTGACATGTGGTCAAGTGTTGTCTTGTAAGAGGATTGGCCTGTCTCTATTGATCAATCTCGGCTGTTAAATTGCAAGCATTCTCATCATTTCATCCAGTTGATTATAGTAGACATCTCCTGTAATCTATTGACTAAGTTTTATGAAACTGGAGTGGATAATGCCAGCGCTGGACCACCAAACAGATACCATTAGCTTTTTTTGAAGAATATTCAGTTTTGGACTGTGTTTTAGCACTTCATCTTTATCTAACCATTGTGCCGAACACTTGCAATTATCAAAAAGAATTCATTTCTGATCACACGTAACAATACAATGTAGAAATGGTTCATCTTTATGTCGTGAGAGCAAATAAAGGCAAGCTTCGAGATGATTTTTCTTTTGATGTTTGTTTAATTTATTTAGTACCCATCTATCTAGCTTTTTTACCTTGTTGATTTGTTTTAAATGGTCTAATATTGTTGGAATAGTAACATCAAACCTTGTTAGTTTATGTGTAGGTTGAGACAAATTCACTTCCAGTATGGTTTTTAGTTTATCATTATCCACCTTGGTCTCAGGTCATCCACATAGCTCATTTTTAAGATTAAAATCACCAGAATGGAACTTTTTAAACCATCAACATACTGTGTGTTCATTAACCAGATCCTTTCCAAACACTTTGTTGATATTTTGAGCTGTCTGTGTTGTATTGATTTTACAATGGAACTCATATTTGAAAATAATACAAACTTTTGACTTATCTATGGTTGTACAAAAATTATTCTAAAAAAATGTGAAAGATAATAACAAGTCAAAGCCTGCATTTGAAAGAATGAGGATGTGCCTTTACAGTAAAAATAAAACAAGAATTGTCAAAATGAAGTATCACAGATATTAACTGTCAAGCTTAGTATTTAAGGAAATCGGACATTTCATACTTAATAACCTAATAGCTACTCCTACATTTAAATAATCTCTTAGATAAGCCATGAACCATATGAAAACATGGTTTCTTTTTCTGCAATAACCATAGAATAGTATTTAATTTAATAGAAGTGGCTACATCACCACAAAGTAATCCTCCCAGGTTCCTTAGTATATTTCCTGCCTGAGAATTAATGGGAATAAAAAGGTTGTATGAAGTACAGTCTGTGTTACAGGTGCACACTTGTCACGTTTGCCTGCAACAATTTAGTCCCCCATGGACTTGATGACACCACTTTCCATATGACAGAGCACGAGCAAATATTGGTTATTGGATTACTCTTTATTTTTTCATAACAGGCCTGGTAGGGCCACTATATGAAAATACTTTTTAGTGGTTGTGGTGGCCGGGTCCTCTGGAAAGCAGACACCAAGACAGAGTTAGAAGTACAAGAGATGACTGGAGGTAATGTCTGTTAAAAGAAAAATGTCAGAAGGATCAGGAGTATGTAGAGAGCCTTCAGACTGTGCTGCAGGCCTGATACCTGTGAAAGGTAAGCAGGAAGGAAGGAGTCCTGGGTAGGAAAATCTCAGACTGCACTGGATCTCTGAGACAGCCTCAGTCAGCCCAATAGGCAACTCTGCTACAAAGATTTCCCATACAGGAACCCTATATTAGGCAGAAATGCTATGCCTACTATCCCCCACTAGCGCGAATGCTCAACCAATCCCCAACATGCTGCAGTGGAGGCTGTGGGCTCACTGCATACCTTGCAGCTAACCAGCAAATTCTTGAAAGGAGATCTGAGAGGCACTCCTCCATAGATGCCACAGTGGTTCATTTGAGCCATTCTTTATGCTTGAGATGATAAAATAGTATTTGGATAAACAGTCTATAGTTCAGTACTTTTCTCTAACTTACCTCCAATATGTTCAAAGTAAGAACTACTAAAATGTCTGGAATATTCCTAGGCATCTCAGAAAAATCCACTAAATTGGAAGCCACTGGTATAGTTAAAAGAGATTTGGGACCAGACTTTGTTTTTTCTTCACTTCTGCTGTTTACCAGCTATGTGGGCCTGGGTAAAAAAAATTAATATTTCCAAGCTTCAGTTTTCTCATCTGTATAATTGGAGTAATAATACCCATTTTCACAGGGATTTAGTGAGGAATAAATTAAATGGCACACAAAGAGCTTAGCACAGTACGTGAAACAGAAAGTACACAGCAATGTTTTACTAAAAAAGTGTAATCGATGTTAAAGCAAGGTGTAATATTTTCTCAAGTTCCAAATAAAACTTTTTAAATGGTAATGAATAATATTTCAATTTTTAACCACCCAGGAAACCTTCCAATTTTAACTTATAAGCATCTTCACTATATGAATTAAGTATAATTTGTAATTCAGTAATTTTTATTTGCTATAGCTTTTGCACTTATCAAAAATATAAAATCACTTTGGCTTAGTTCCACTTATTAAATTATGGTCTTGAGGATGTCTATCTGGGCCATTTAGTTTAGCACCAACAGAAATTACCTTCTGTGTCAGGACTGTAGACAACCCCTAGAATTAGAGCCAAGTCCCTACGAATATGTGCGGGGATAGAGAGAGGGAATGCGGAAAACCGTGAATGGCCCTGTAATCCATGCCAAAGAAAGAATGTCTAAATGGGCGCCCTCCTATTGGAGGGTTAGGGATGCCACTGTTATATCCAGAAGTAGAAGCAGGACAAAGTTGTTTCTTTCATTTATGCTCCTTTGCCAGCCATCAAGAACCCATAAACTGGCAGCTAAAATTTCCAGCTATTTTCTCTAAGTACATTATAAATGTAAATATATTTTGTGCTAAGGAGCATAATAAGGACAAGAATATACATCAGTTTTTCCACTATAGTCTCATTTGGGATTTAGGCCAAACTCAACGAATTAAAATATAGAGCTTGGTGAGTATAACTGTGAATTTTGCAATGGAAATATTCAGGTAATGCATGCAGCTATTTTAAGGGAACTCTCTGCTTTGGGTTTATAATGAAATCAGGTAATTTGCCTAATACATAGGGATTTGTTCTTCACTCTACCTCAGAGGCTATATGTATAAGTGAACTCCCAGTTTTAGACAAGTTACTCTGAATTACTTTTATTATTTTCTCCTTTAGTTAGAATATAAAGAAATTCTAACAGGCTGCTTTTTCATAGCACAGATTGCTTAGACAAAGCAAAGTCTGTGCTCATTTCAAATGAGTGTATGATTTTGCCTCCCTTAGGGCTGCACCTGGCATTAGAATATTCCAGATAGGATTTAATTTGCATGGTTTTATCATTTGTTTCTTATCACAAATCTATTGAGATATAGGCAGGTCAGATTTATATTAAAGACAGGCATGTCCTAGAAATGATATATAGTGGCTTGTTCAAGACACTATTTTTTTTTTGTTTCAGCATATTATGGGGGTACAAATGTTTAGGTTATGTATATTGCCCTTGCCCCACCTTTGCCCCCGAGTCAGAGCTTCAAGCGTGTCCATCCCCCAGATGGTGCGCATCGCACTTATTATGTATGTATATACCCATCCCCTTCTCTTCCCTCCCATCTGCCCGATGCCCGATGAATGTTATTCCTATATGTGCACTTAGGTGTTGATCAGTTAAAACCAATTTGATGGTGAGTACACGTGGTGTTTATTTTTCCATTCTTGGGATACTTCACTTAGTAGAATGGGTTCCAGCTCTATCCAGGAAAATACGAGAGGTGCTATATCAACATTGTTTCTTATAGCTGAATAGTACTCCACGGTTTACATATACCACATTTTATTAATCCACGCATGTATTGGATGGGCACTTGGTTGTTTCCACATCTTTGCAATTGTGAATTGTGCTGCTATAAACATTCGAGTACAGATGTCTTTTTTATAGAACGTCTTTTGTTCTTTTGGGTAGATGCCCAGTAATGGGATTGCTGGATCAAATGGTAATTCTACTTGTATCTCTTTAAGGTATCTCCATATTGCTTTCCACAGAGGTTGCACTAGTTTGCAGTCCCATCAGCAGTGTATGAGTGTTCCTGTCTCTCCGCATCCACGCCAACATTTATTGTTTTGGGGCTTTTTGATAAAGGCCAGTCTCACTGGAAATAAGTGATATCTCATTGTGGTTTTGATTTGCATTTCCCTGATGATTAGAGATGTTGAGCATTTTTTCGTATGTTTTTTGGCCATTATTCTGTCTTCTTTTGAAAAGTTTCTGCTCATGTCCTTTGCCCACTTTTTGATAGGGTTGTTTGATTTTTTTCTTGCTGATTTTCCTGAGTTCTAAATAGATTCTAGTTATCAGCCCTTTATTGGATGTGTAGCATGCGAATATTTTCTCCCATTCTGCAGGTTGTTTGCTCTTGTGATAGTTTCTTTGGCTATGCAGAAGCTTTTTAATTTGATCAGGTCGCATTTATTTATTTTTGACTACTATATGTTGTAAATACCTATAAGGTGTCTTCAGAAATTTTTTAGTTTATAAGAGATTGTATTAAAATAAAAATTAATTGGAACGGATTATCCTAATAACAATATAGTTCTCACTCCTTTTCTTAAGTGCCAGAGAAGAGGGTGAAGTCGTGGCTAGAAGGCTGGTATTGCTTACATCTTGGGTCCGCCCATAGAGTGGGTTATGCCGTGATGTCATTCATCTTATCAAGGCTGTGGGATGGCTGCTTTAAGGGAAGGCAGGATGGATGTAAGCCTCCACTTTGGGGGTCCCAGGCTCAGTCTTGTCCATACTCAGGAGTGAGAGAGGTCTTAATAATCTGAGTCTGGCTCCTCAAGGTGACCTGGCTTGTGTGCGTTTTGAGTCCAGGCTTTCCAATTGGGCTGCTTATCAAAATCCCTTTTGGAGATTTGAGAAATACAAATGCTATAGCCTCTGTTGTGTTAGACTCTGATTTAGAAGCTCCTGATTAGTGGTTCTCAAACTATACTGCGCATGAGAATTAATTACCTGGGGCTTGCTAAAACACAGCTTGCTGGGCTCAGTGGTATGCTGGAGCTGACTCCCACTGACTCTCAGAGCCTATTGTATGTATCTCTTTCTAATCTGTGTTCAGTGATATCATATGAATAGCTTGAAATTGGCCATGGCAAGAGAATTTACATCAGGGACATGGGCAAATACTAATAATCAGGGCTTCCCTCTCCCCAAGAGCTAGTTGTTAAACATTTACCAGCACACCACTGGCATAGCCCTGCTCCAGAGCTTCTGTTTCAGTTGGTCTGGGATAGTGCTGAAGAATTTGCATTTCTGACAAGTTCCCAGGTGATGTTAATGCTGCTTGTTTGAGAAGCACACACTGAAAGCAATTTGTCTAGAACTATACTGTCAAATTCTGTAGCCACTAGCCACATGTGGTTATTTTAATTTCAATTAAAAGTAAATAAAATTTAAAAATTTATTCCTCAGTCACATTTTAAGTACTTAATAATTACAAATGGTTAGTGGCTACGATATTGGACAGCACACTTCCAGAACATTTCATCATCGAGGAAAGTCCTATTAGGCATCACTGCTCTAGGGTAAAGTCTATGTATCTAAATTTTGTAAAAGTTCCACCAGTGATTCTGGTGGGAAGCCTGTTTCCATAATCACTACAATTATTAAATGTTGGTCTTATATTTCAACTTAAAAACAAACTTACAAAAAATTCTATTTCCCTCATTTTCTAATTCTTACATGGGAGGGGCGATTGGTTTGCTGAAATTCTCAAATACTGACAACATATATTAATAATGCTTTCCTTTTTTCATAAACGAGAACATTGAGGTACAAAGAGGTAAAAGACAAAAGAGGTATTGTTGAACTAGGACCCAGCCCCAAGTCTATAACTTTGAGTCCAGAGGTTTCTCCTCCATGCTGTGACAGCTTTCCACTAAATAGAAGAAATGGGTACAGGTGTTTGGTTGAAGTCCTACCTCCAGATCACATCAGGGCCCAATACTGTGGTACATTTACACTGCCTCAGACTAAACATGTGGCAGGTGAAAGCCCCAAAGTTCACACAGATTGATGAGAAGATCTTTCAGACTTTATATAATAACAATTTCCTCCCAACCAGTGAAGGACAAGACTTAAACTTATTAAAAACCAATTGACCAAGTTAATGAGTCAGAAGCATTCAAAACAGCCAATTATGCAAGACTAAAGAGGGAATACAATTTAATTAGAGGTGAAGGGTCAGGTGAAACAGCTAACAGTCATTAGGGACATCTGGGATCAAGCAGCCAAACCCTGAGCTAATGAGGGGTACACAGGCAGATATGGACTTGACACTGAGAACAGGACTCAGGGCTGGCCTGGGGTACCGTCATGTGTGGGTGTGTCCCTTCCACGCAGTTGTGTCATGTCCTGTTTACTACACAGCCTGTATAGAGAAGTGTGCTTGTGAGTTCCCATCTCCAGCATACTTGTGTGGCCTAAACAATGTCCATTTATTTCAGTTCCTTTATGACTGAAATTTTACATTTTTCACAATGATTATAAAATAGCCAATGCTGTTTCTTTTTCCCCTAAAACTTTTATCATAATAGATTTTATTTTCTTAAGTGGTAATTTGCCCCTCTGAGCTTCAAAAGCTGTTGCTTTGTGTGGTTCTATAGAAATCTCTTCAAAACTACCTGTTTTTCTTCTGTCTGGGCTTCCTTTTAGGAATTCTTCCTTTTAGCAATTTTACACTGCTGTTGTCCTTGTACTTTTGTAGGTACCCTTATGTCCTTGAACCTTTGCATCCTAATGGACCTTCCTGCTCCTAGGCAATTGCGTCTCATATCCTTCAGCAAAGCATTGCCTGTACCATTTTCATCAACATTCAGCCTTCAACAAATACTTACCAGGCATCTACTCTGCTGGGAAGAGGGAAGGCAGTAGTGAGCATGAGACTTGGTTCTGCCCTGTAACGCCTACAGTGACATTTTCCTCTGTCTCAAATGTTTAATTACTTCTTGTAGTGGGTTGAATTGTGACCGCCAAAAGACATGTCCCTTGGAACCTTAGAATGTGACCTTATTTGGAATAAAGATCTCCCATCTAAGTACTAACCAGGCCTGACCATGCTTACCTTCCAAGATCAGATGAGATCTGGAATAAAGATCTTTGCAGATATAATTAAGGTAAGGATCTTCAGATGAGATCACCTTGGATTACAGTGGGCCCTGAATCCAATGACAAGTCTTTATAAGATAAGAGAAAACAGACATAGAGACACACAAAAAAGATGATGTAAAGAGATTATAGTGATATATCTACAAGCCAAAGAACACCAAGGATTGCTGACAGCTGCCAGAAGTTAGGAAAGAGGCTTGGAACAGATTCTCCTTCAGAGCTTCTAGGAGGAACCATCCTTGATTTTGGACTCTGACCTCCAGAATTGTGAGAGAATAAATTTCTGTTGTGTTAAGACACCAAGTTTGTGGTACTTGATTACCAGCAGGCTTAGGAAACTAAGACATTCTCTGTCTTTGTTTGTTTGGGCTGCTATAACAAAATACCATGGACTTGGTGGCTATAAACAACTGAAATTTATTTATTATAGTTATGGACACTGAGAAGTCCAAGATCAAGGCATTGGCAGATTCGGTGTCTGGCGAGGGCCCATTTCCTTGTTCGTAAATGTCACTTTCTCACTGTATCCTCTCATGGTGGAAGAGGCAAGGCAGGTCTCTGGGGTCTCTCTCATAATATTTTGAGAATATGCTGAAGGTAGGAACGCTACAAACAAGAGAGACCAATTATTGCCATAATCCAGGAAGGAAACAATGGTACCTTGGACCAGTGTGGTAGTGGTGGTGGGGTGGTGAGAAGTGGTTGAATTCTGCATAGTATTGTGTAGATATAGCTGATAGGATTTTCTGACACACTAGAAGGTAGGGTGAGAGTGAAGGAATAGAGTCAAGGTAACACCAAGGTTTTCGACCTGAGCTCTAGAAAGAATGGATTTGCCATTTGTTGAGATAGGGAGGACTTGGGAGAGGTCATACTGGAAGACAGGTGTAAATATGAGAGGATTCAAGAAATGGAACACCTTTGAGTTCTTTTCGATTAAATATAGCCAATCAAGATTGAAAACAGATCTGTTAAATAGGATAAATGAAGTGCTAGTCAGTAGAATAATGTCTACAGATTCTGAGGTTAGAATGTAACCGAAAAATTTCACATACTGCTAAATTGTCCTTTGAGTAAGAGGTAACAACAGACAGACATAGGCTTATAAGAATTTAGAAAATATAACATCTTTTAAAAATATCTACTGATAGTTTAATGAGAAAAATAAAAATTATGAACTTAAGAATTAAGAAATTGTGGTAAAAAGTGTAGTAGGGGCATAGAATTCCTTGATCCATGGTAAAATTCCAGGATAATCTCCCTATTATAGAGACTAAAGATCTCTAGGAATTATAGTTTCAGAACAAAATATAATTATAAATATTATAGACCTTAACAACATAAAAATAACATATAGCCAAAATTGGGAGGGAAAAGGAGGTGCATTGTAAAAAGGCTTCGTGTACTGACTTCCTTATCAGTAATATCAGAGAGTAAATTAATACTATCTAAAAGTGAAACATATAGCCAGTAAAATATATAATAACCCCAGCTTCATATTTTTTACAATTTATTCTTATCCTGACAGAGATATATTAGTAATTAATATCTTTTGTGGTAAAGGAACTCTCATCTAAAGTTCAGAAATTACTCAGTTTCAGTTTATTCTTTGTTAATTAAAAATATTACATTTAATGCCTGGAAAAAATAACACTGTATTGCTTTCCTATTGCTGCTGTAACAAATTAACACAAACTTAGTGGCTTAAATAATACAAATCGATTATCTTACAGTTCTGGAGATCAGAAGTCCAAAATTGGTCTCTTGGGGCTAAAATCAGGATGTTGGCGGGGCTGCCTTCCTTCTGGAGCCTCCAGTGACCTTGCTGTTTCCAGCTCCTAGAGGATCCTGCATTTCTTGGCTTGTACCCTGCCTTTCCTTATCTTGAAAGCTGGCACCATTGGATCAAGTCCTTCTTATGCTGCCATCTCTCTGGTTCTCTCTCTTCAGCACCATCTCCCACTTCTAAGGACTCTTGTAACTACATTGAGCCCACCCAGATAATCCAGGAAAATCTCCCCATTTTAAAGTCAGCTGATTAGCAATCTTCATTCTATCAATCTTAATTCCCTTTTGCCACATAAGATAACATATTCACAAGTTCTGGGGATGAGGATGTGAACATTTTTGGGCCTATTATTCTGTCTACCACAAATACTTTAAATACTGATAAAAATATAACTTTTTAAAAAAGAGTTAAAGACAGTCTTTTTGGTACTAGGACATCTTTACACTCTTAAAAATTGTTCAGGACACCAGAGCATTTATTTATATGGTTAATATCTGTAGGTACATGCTACATCAGAAAATAAAACTGAGAACTTAAAAACTAGTCATTTAAAAATATGATAATAAATATGCATGTTAACATAAATAGCATATTTATCATGACATTGGATGTGACAATGATTTCTTGGATATGACACCAAAAACATGGGCAACAAGAAAAAACAGGTAACTTGGACTTCAAAATTAAAAACTCTTCTGTGTCAAAGGGCAGTAGCAATGGAATAAAATGGCAACCCACAGAATGGGAGAAAATATTTGCAAAGCATATATCTGATAAGGGATTAATATCCAGAATATATAAAGGACTCTTAAAGCTCAACAACAACAACAACAACAAAAAATAAACAGCCCAGTTAAAAAATGGGCAAAAATTGTTTGGGACACCAAATAGCTTTTCTTTATATGGTTAGATCTATAGGTATACACTATATCTAAAAGTAAAACTGAGAATCTAAGAAGCAGTCATGTAAAAATAATAGTAATAAACTTATTACATGATAATATAAATAGCATATCTATTATGAAAATTAACTATATTTTCAAAAATAAAAAATTTGCTGAGAAGACTGGCGTTATTTTACATTTTTATAATTTTTTAACAAATGGCCTAATGGAAGGCAGCTGGATTCTCATATCTGCTTTGCATTTAGACTATCGTGACAGTACATGCCATGTAGTCTCTGTGTACTAATGATAGGACAAGAGTGAAAAAGGGAAATAACAACTTAGTATTGTCGTGAAATAGTTTAGCGTTTGGATTCCCTGAAAGCATCTCAGGGACTCCCAGGGTCCTTGGACCACTCTTCGGGAACTGCTGTTGTAGGTATGAGGTGAAACACTGAAAGAATTGGCATTAAATATTCTGGGATATCATGAATAATTTCTCCATTTGTACTACCCTATTAAACGATTTTTAATAAACTGGAAAAGGGATAATAAAGCAGTAGGAGCCCATTCCATGAATAGGGTGCTGTAAGGTAAAACCCTTACTCTGTTTGAATTTCATGGGTGTGAAGTCATTAATAAGCAGATTTATTGTTTCCAGTATTATTGTAATGGTCATAAAATTCTGCATTCTTAGATGATATACTTTTATACTTTAATCGATATCATTTTATGTGCTAAGTAGGTAGATGTAAGGTCTTGAAATTGTTTTTGGGGCCCCCTATGGGGATAATTGTGTGGTAAAGTATATTTATTTACTTATATATTACTTCCAAAGAGTTTGGGAGTTTCAGAATGAATCATCCAAATGCCTGGCTCCAGCATTTTCTAGGCATAGCAGTTTTTTCATCATTGAGAATCCCAAACAAGATGCAAATTGTCTGATAAATAATTTTGTGTTGCTCTTCAACTTTTCAGAAAAATAGTCCTTAGAGAGCTGTAGCATGAGCAAATGTGATCAATGCATTAAGGCAGGTTGATTTTCAGCTGCTTTTATTGTCATGGAAATAAAACCTTCAGACACTGGGAGATGTGGTGACAGTGAAATATGTTCTGTCCTTTGTGGCGTGGGATTTCAGAGAATATCTTTAAATGGATTGCTCTGTGCCAGCATTAATACATTACATGTATAGCTCTTTCTGTTTTTCCAGTTATATTCTTAAATGAATGTATTCCTATGTTGTTCAATTTTCTCTTGGGAAGATATAAAGTTATTTTTAGTTTAATGGCTTATGAAAAATTAGGTGCATTTGACAAAGGCTGTACTGTTGGAATCAATACAATTCTGGTTGAGGACACAGTAATAGCACCAATGTACCCAAATTTATATTTCTATATATGCACCTCTTCCATTGGCAAGATTTATTATATCCTACAGAATTTTCTAGGGGCTTTTCAATAGGATCCCATTAATTCAGCTCTTAGAGTCAGAAATGTGTAACATTTTCTCACTTTAACACCGATGGTTTTTCTCCTCCCCATTGTTCAAAACAGTCATTTTCATTTTATTGAGTGAAGCCACACAATACTTATGCTATTTGCATTGTTAACTTTTTATAAATTTATGTGTTATAATTAAATATTTCAGTAATTATCTCACTATTTTAACTGGGAATTTTGTTTATTAAATTGAGTTTTACAAATGATTAGGAGAAACCACATTTATTAAGCACAAAATATATTTTCCCCTTTTATTTTTCTAAGAAACTTTCACATGGCCTACAAGGCCCCTGCTTACTTGCTCCTCCTCACCTCACTCCCACCCTCACCCCATGCCACACTCCATCTCACTCCTGTTGGGGTGACCAGCCATCCTAGTTAGCCTGGGACTTTCTCAGTTTCAGCATTGAAAAGCAGAATGGTTGGCTACTCTACTCCTGATGGTCAAGCCACACTGGCTTTCTGTCTGTTCCTTGGGTATGCCCACATCCTTCCCAACTTTGAAAAGGCTATGTCTCCCGGAAACCTAAACCTTGTCTAAACCGCATACCTAGTTCATGCCTATGTATCCTTCAGGCCTCGGTTTAAATGTCGTGTTTACAGAGAATCCCTCCCTGAGCCACAGATATAAATGATATCCCATGTGTTATTTTCACTTAAAATAGCACCTGCAGGGCTACTGCATACAATTGTGACTATATATATAGGAATTTTTATCTACCCCATTGGTCTGTAAGTTTTATGAGAGCAGGAGCTCTGTCAGTTTTGATCATTTTTATACCCATTAACCAGCACAGTTAGCAATTTGTAAAATGTGCCCAATAAATATTTGCTTAATAAATGAATGGGAATGTGTTGCATATGGATTTGGTGACTCTTATATACGGTAATGTATTGAAAGCCCTTTGTAAGTTGAAATGATTATAATTATTTCTTTATGATAAACAGTAAACGTAATATGAAAACTGATGATTAGTAAAATATCTAGGTTCTACTGTGCTATAAAACTCTTAAATGTTTTTTCAAATACCATATCAGCAGTCCTTAAGATTTTCCAGAAAGATATAATGATAAATAGATCAATGGAGCAAAATAAAGAATTCTAAAACTTGTCTAATAATATACGTGGATTTAGTATGTTAAAATGCATTGTTTTATTTATAGTGGAGGAAAAAGATATGTTTAAGTAAGTGGTCTTGGAAACTTTGCCTACGTGTTTGGAAAAAATAGATTTTTTTTGGAAAAAATAGATTTTTTCTGTATGCTACACATAAAAATAAATTCCAGTGAACTAAAAATTTAAATATATAAAATGTTAAATAATAAAATAAAATATTGAATAATTTCATAATCTTAGAGTGAAGAATTTCTTTATAATTATGAAATAAACCTAGAAGGCATAAAAGACTTAACAGAATTACCTATATAAAAATACAAAACTTCTAGATAGGAAAAGATATAATAGAGTTAAAAAATAAAAGAAATAAGAAAATATTAACAATTCTTATATATGGTTTGAAATATATGAACTATACATTCTATCTATTTATTCCCTTAAATCGATAAGAAAAAGAAAAACAACCCAATAGAAAAATTAGCAAAGGAAATTACCAATTTCATGAAGAGCTACTACAAATGGCTAGTAAAGAGTGATTTTGCCTTACTAATTATTAAATAAATAAAATTAAAGCTGTAACATATCACATTTTTGTAAAAGCAGGCAAAGATTTTTAAAAATTATAATATTTTTATTTATTTTATTTTTTTTCCTTTTTTTAATTTCAGACTATTGCAGAGTACAAATTCTTTGGTCACATAAATTGCCTTTGGTCTGCCTGAGTCAAAGCTACAAGCATGCCCATCCCCCAGACAGCATGTACTACATCCATTAGGTGTGAATTTACACATCTCCTCTTCCCCTCACCCACCTGCCCAACACCCGATGAATGTTACTTCCATATGTGCATGTAAGTGTTGATAGATTAGTACCAATTAAATGCTGAATACCTGTGGTGTTTGGTTTTCCATTCTTGTGATACTTCACTTAGAAGAATGGGCTCCAGCTCCATCCAGGATAATACAAGAGGTATTAGTTCACCATTTTTTTATGGCTGAGTAGTACTCTATGGTATACATATATCATATTTTTCTAATTTCAGATCAATATAAGTAAAAAAAAAGCATGTACCACATTTTCTTAATCCGCTTATGTATTAATGGGGACTAGGGTTGTTTCCACATCTTTGTAATTGTGAATTGTGCTGCTGTAAACATTCAAGAGCAGGTGTCTTTTTTATAGAATGCCTTTTTTCCCTTTGAGTAAACACCCAGTAGTGGGATTGGTGGATCAAATGGTAGTTCTACTTTTAGTTCTTTGAGATATCTCCATACTACTTTCCATAGAGCTTGTACTAGTTTGCAGTCCCACTAGTAGTGTATGAGTGATCCTATTTCTCTGCGTCTATGCCAACATTTGTTGTTTTGGGACTTTTTGATAAAAGCCATTCTCACCAGAGTTAAGTGATATCTCGTTGTGGTTTTGATTTGCATTTCCCTAACGATTAGAGATGTTGAGCATTTTTTCATGTATTTGTTGGCCATTAGTCTATTTTCTTTTGAAAGGTTTCTGTTCATGTCCTTTGCCCACTTTTTTTATTTTTATTTTTTTTTTTTTGAGACAGAGTCTCACTCTCTTGCCTGGGGTGAGTGCCGTGGCGTCAGCCCAGCTCACAGCAACCTCAAACTCCTGGGCTAGAGCAATCCCACTGTCTCAGCCTCCCGAGCAGCTGGGACCACAGGCATGCGCCACCATGCCCGGCTGATTTTTTTCTATATATATATTTTTACCTGTCCAATTAATTTTCTTTCTATTTTTGGTAGAGATGGGGTCTCGCTCTTGCTCAGGCTGGTCTCGAACTCCTGAGCTCAGAACGATCCGCCCACCTCGGCCTCC